>JAVJIF010003960.1:0-161483 GCA_038442645.1 Agave tequilana | reverse complement strand
TTTATGTTTGATTGTTATGTCCTAATTTTGATGATTCTTTCATGATTATATGATATATCATGATTTTGAGTAAAAGAATTTCATTTGAGTAGTGATTTGAGCCTTATTGAGTTATTTTTCATGAATATACTATTCATATGATTTTGTACACTCACTTTTATATTTCCTCATGATTTTGTTTTTTTGAGCTTATTATGTGCTTTATATATATTGAGTGTCAATTTTGTGTGTAATTAGCATGTTTTCATGAGATACATGTTTTGATTCATTTTTGTAGAATCTTGAACTAGTCTTTCAAAAACTATTTCAAACTTGTTACTTATTCTTCACATGGTAGTGTTTTCAATTTATAATTATTTTCAAATCTTTATTTTTGAAAACTTCTACCTTAAAAAGACGGTTGGTTGGTCGACCATACTTTGTATTCACTTAAGGAATATATTTTATCATGTAGATGATAGGGTGGATGTTATGAGTTATACACATATATATCATGAAAATTGATTTTGTATGCTCATACTTGTTTTCTATATATGCATGCATCGTTTTTCAACTGTATTTAAATGATTATTCATACATATATATGATTTTTTTTTATTTTGTGCTAAATCAAAATGATTATACATACATATTTTATAGCACAAATTGTTACTTGCTAAGATTGATTTAGTTCTTAATGTCGATTGTTTTTTAATTGGCATCTATACAAGCATATGCATTAATTTTTTAATTATTTCAAAGGGAGGAAAAGTTTTTTTAAAAAAAAATTGATTTCATGTTGATGTTTACCTGCAAGATATTATTTATGTTTATCTACAAGTGATATATTAACTTTGTTTTGCTACCTACAATTATCAAAATTTGTTTTATTGATACCAAGTAGTTTCAAAATTTGTTTAAATGGTATCAAAATTTGTTTTAAGTGTTTTTCAAATTTATCTTGAAATGTATTGCTTATTGCAAGGGAGCTTAAAACATCTCCTCTCTATATATATACATTCATATTGAGTGTATTTATATATAGAAGGGCTTGACCTCTCTTCATTATGTAGTACACGTGTGTAGGGAGAGCTTAACATCTACGCTTATGCATTGTATATTATGCTTTATATGGGTTAGGGTTTAGTCATACCTTCTTCATATAATGTAAGAGGTGATGTTACCGATACATTGGGTCAAGCAGACCCAATGCCGTCTCATTTTCTGACATCGATTTCAAGAATAGTTTAAGCGTTGACTGTTTACCTTGAATTTATCCCGTTCTTAGGGTTGTAGATCTCTACTGCACCGTGTGGAAACATGATTCTCACAATGAATAGCCTATCCATCTCGATTTCATTTTCTAGAAAAGATAAAGCCTAGAGTTATAGAGTAAAATTTTTTGTCCGGGGACAAATTTTTTCTTATGATATTTATCATGAAAGACCTTAACCCGAATTTTTGTTATTTGGCATTTTCATAGGCTTCATTTCTCAATTCCTTAATTTGAAAATTTGAAGTTTTCGATGTTCACCGTCCTTCTCTAGATCAAAATTCAACTGTTTAATTGCCCATAAGGCACGATGCTCAAGTTCAACAGGTAAGTGACAGGCCTTTCCAAAGACTACCCTATAAGGAGACATACCTAAGATTGTTTTAAAAGCGATCCTGTGGGCTCATAAGGCATCAACCAGTTTAGTGGACTAATCTTTTTGTTTTGACTCACAATCTTCTCCAAGATAAATTTGATTTATCTATTAGAGATTCTACCTGTCTACTGGTTTGAGGATGATATAGTATAGACAACTTGTGTGTTATGACATATTTTCGCATAAAGAGCTTCAAAAGATCAGTGCAAATGAGTACCATTATCACTGATTATACCACGGGGGTTCTGAAGCGCGAGAAAATATTCTTTTTCAAGAACTTGACAACAATCTTGTTGTCATTTGTTTTGCTAGGAATGACTTCAATCCCTTAGACATATAGTTCACAACAACCAAGATGTATTGGTTCCCAAATGAATTAAGAAATCCATGAAGTCAATGCCTCAAATGTCAAAAAGTTCTATTTCTAAAATTGGTTGAGGGCATCATGTTACATTTTGAGATCCTACCTATCATTTGACATCTTGAGCACGTCTTGCAGAACTCAAAGACATCTTTGAATAAAGTGGGCCAATAGAACCCACTTTGTAACACTTTTTCAGCTGTTTTATTGGGACAAAGTGTCCCACCTCATGCAAGCTTGTGACAGAAGAAAAGAACACTCTTGACTTTCTCATCGGGAATACATCTCTTAATGATTTGGTTAGAATAATACTTAAAAAGATATGGTTCCTCCCTGATTACTCATCAATTTTACACATTTTAAACCATCTTCTCACATTTATTTTAAATAAAACTCTACTATTTAACCCCTCTTGTTTATTAGTGTGTAGGTTATTTACTTAGTGACTAAGGAGAAGAAGAGCCCAAAAAGACCAATGATTATAATTAAATTCGGAGTCAAAATAATTAATTTTCAAGTCAAGAGAAGAAACGAATATTTTCAAAATATCCACTTTTCAAATTGAAATTCTGAGAATATATATTTAGATGACTGGATGAGGAAAATTGCAGAAAGAACCACAACGTCACCAGACCTAAAAGAACCGTGCCTTCTCTTATAATGCCGCGAAAATGCGGCAGTCCTGTGGCGTTCGATTCATCATATCCTTGAAATCACTTAGAGGGGTGAGTAGGTGATGGCTACAGAACTATGGCAACTACTATGGAATAAAAATTATAGACAAGAAACTAGTGAAATCACCTAGAGGGGGGGTGAATAGGTGATAATGCTAATCTAATGAACTTAATGCAGATTTAAAAACTAATAGCAATAACAAGAGATGCACACTCAAACAAGCCAAGCAAATAATTATGAAGGAACAATATGAATTGAAGCAAGGCACAAAGTAAAGAGAGAGATAGAGATAGAGTAAGAGTCAAGGGATCAAACGCAAATAACAAGATATGTTTCGAGGTTCGAGTACCCAGCTCTACATCCCCGCCTTCACACAGAAGGATTCAACTCCACTAGCTTGTCCACAAAGGACTCCCACAAAGGGAACCTCCATCGAGGATTTGGGCAATAACAATTACAAGGAGTACCCAACTCCTCTCTTTACAAACACAACCTCCTCCTTGAGGCACAACACCAAGCCAACAAACAATCACCTCACAACTTGAGGGATAAGCACAAAGCTACACAAGAATCACCTTACCACTTGAGGGATACAACCCAAATGCACAACCTCCTTAACACAATGAGGGAAAGGCACAAAGCTAAGCAAAGATTGGGTTTACAACTTGGTGATCAAAGACCACAAACAATCTCTTTCCCACATAAAGATCCTATAGAATAAGATAGTAGATGTAGCTCAAGTATGGAGAAAACCAAAGGAATGGAAATCAAAAACTCAAAGAAAATCTTTGGGAAAAACTAGAAACCAAGATGAAGAAGTTGAATCAAAATCTTTTCCCAAAAACCCTTTCTTGATTTTTCAAACCCTAGCAAAAACACCAAATAGATTGTTCAAACAAAACTTCTTTTGATTGCTGTGAAAAAACTAGAGAGTCAGAAAAATTAGCACAAAAAAATCTTAAAAGAAAAACTCTTTCCAATGGAGTATTTATAGCCCCCAGAAAATTATAGCCTTTGGCAGCAGAAACTGCCAAAAATGAACTACCGTCGACCGTCCGGTCGACCGGCCAACGGTCACTTTTGACCGCTGGCAGCTACCGGTCGACCGGGCGGTCGACCGTCCCCAGAACCAGAGTGCAACGACTCCCTGGCCGTCGACCGCTCGGTCGACCGGGAGAAACCCGAGAGCAACCTGCTCTCAGTCGGTCGACCGTGCGGTCGACCGCTTGGGGCAGCCAGCGTGCACGTATCCGTGCACGTCGGTCGACCGCTACGGTCGACCGGCTACTTGGTGCGGTCGACCGTCCGGTCGACCGACCTAGCCTGGCAGCAGCAGTTCTGGTCAGAAAAACATGTAATTTTTAATCCTAAAAGTTCCCATAAAAAATCTCTAAAAATTACACAAAAATAGTTTTATCATTTTACATTGAAATATAAACTTGTGTTAAGAATTTCAACACAAATTTCAAACATTACGGACCATTTTTGTGTTATAGAGATTTTGCCAAATACCAAAAACTGTATTTTCTAAAACTTGAATTTTTGAATTGAAAATACGTTTTGTCCAAAACTCATCTAAATACAAAAACATGATATTTAAACACTATGAAGCATGTTGCATGTAACACCCCGCTCCCAGAATACGTACTTAGTTGCGTATTCATATTTTATGATCGTATTTTTGTTTACTTCCTATATTTGTTTTGTATTATGAATTATTTATATGATCGTTTTGCCTTGGATCTGGATTCGTGAACTCGGAGTCAGCCCTAGTCTGAACCGGGAGCTCGATCCTAGAGTATAGCTGTTTTGGTCTTTTCTACTATGCTGATTTGACCGATTTCAGTTTCAAATATCATTTTTCAATATTCTAGATTTTCATGATTTTCTGAAATTTTCTTGAATTAAGTTGTAAATCTTCAAAACGGTGTCGACAGTGCCGCTGACCGATTCTCAGATTTTAATTTACAAACGAAATTGAATTTCTAAAAACGGCTTTCCTGTAACTTCTTAAAATTATATTTTCTATCTAAATACTTTTTCTGAGAATTTCTAATTTATTGAAATTCCACTGGTTTGGTGTCGGCCAGTATCGCTGGTTGATTCAGGAATTTTAGTTTATATTGGAATTGGATCAATTTTTGGATTCCGATTTCATATACTTCTTAGAAATTATATTTTCTCCTTTTAGGAATTTTCTGAGATTTTTCAGATTTTATCAAAATCCGGCCGACTCGGTATAGACCAGTATTGCGGTTGACTTCAGGATTTTTATTTCGAAAATGAGATTGAATTTATGAAACCGATTTCACCAAAAATCTTTACATAATATTTATTATTTTTGAGAATTTGGGAAGCTTTCCAAGCTACTACATTTTTTGGACTTTTCCGGGTTTTCGGTGTTTTCCCCAGATACCAGAATATTATCCAGATATTCTACTTTTCTCTTTTTCTCTCTCCTTACTAGACGCGAGTTTCACCAACCTGAATTCTGCATTTAATACAGGCATGCTCCCCATACTACATTTAATACTTGTCCTGCAAGATCAACTCTAAGTCTTATCACCATGCCTTTTTGTCTTATTCATCAAACACAAATCTCGCGTTTTCTTTTTCCGCGTCTGGTTCATTTGGCCTGGACGCAACTTTTATTTTGGGTGAGAGCAGCTTTTGTGTGAATGAAACGCAAGTTTCATTCAAAAAGTTTTGGCAACATTATAATATTCTATTTCCCTTTATATATAACCACCCCCACCTTTCTTTCTTCTCTCTCTTTCATATTTCTTCTTTCTTCTTCTTTGTTGCAACATCCAACGAATGGCAGAGAGTAAAAACAGCATGCTCCCTCCTTTGGCCACCCATTCTCCACTTCTCCACCTCCATTTCTACCACCAATTCCACATCCTTTTCTCCTCCATCTCCTCCTTCATTTCAACAACAACAACAACCACAACACCACCTCCACCATCTTCTTCTTCCTCTTCTTTTTCACCAAATAACCCACTTTCACCACCACCTTCTCCACCATCTCCACCACCACATACTCCATCTTGGCCACCAATGACCATGCCATCTTCTCTCCTCGTCGTGCTCTTTCCGACGAGCCATTGCATCGCTCTCTGAAACATCATTTCCAACCCCAAATTCTCTAAATGAACTACACTTGCACTCTCTAATTATGGTTTGGATGTGGAGCTTTGGCCACCTTTTTTGGCCACTTCCGGCCACCTCCGGCCGCCGCCGGCGACCACCGGCCATGGAGAGATCCTTAAAAATTGCTAATCAACATTTGCATTCTTCATTCATTCACTAGTAAACATGGCCGACAACATCAAAACCCCTCCTAAATTTGATGGACTTAATTTCCCTATTTGAAAGGTTAGGATGACTATCTTTTACAATCTTTAGGTAGCTTAGTAGCTAAATCCTTGACCAAACCCTATGTTGCACCCGATAGTGATGAGAGCACATGGACCGACTTCACCTTTAGAGAATATGAGGCTAACTCCAAGGCCCAAAATTTCCTCTTAACCGCCTTGAATGAGGATGACCTTACACGGGTAATTCATTGCCAATCCGCCTATGAGATTTGCAACACAGACTTCACAAGTAAGAGAGCTAAGATAGATCTCTTAAGGTCTCAATATGAATTCTTTAAAATGATTGATGAAGAATCTATTGATTGTATGATTACTAGATTTACTAAAATCACCAATGCTCTTTCTTCTTTAGGTGATGACATCTCCAATGACCAAAGGGTGCGAAAAGTGATTCGGGCACTTCCTACATCATGAGAGATCAACGCCACCACCTTGAAAGAATTGAACGACAAGGATGAGATGGACCTCATTAGTCTCATTGGGAACTTAAAAAACCATGAGATGGAAAAGAAAGCAAGAGAAGAGGCCACTCCACTAAAGAAGAAATCCATAGCTTTCAAGTCTTCATCCACTCTGAAGACGATGAAGAAGATGAAGAAGAAGACGAGGAGCTATCACTACTTGTTCGTAATGTGAAGAGAATGTACCGGAGGAACAAGCTCAACTTCCAAGGAAATTTGAAGGCAAGAGGAGAGAAGAATTATGCTACAATTGCCGAAATCCCGGACATATCATGGCTGATTGCCCGGAGTTCAAGAAGAAGATGACCTCCTCCTTCAAGCCAAAGAAACCGGAAGAAAAGAAGCGTACAAGGCAACTTGGGATTCGGAAAAGCGAGTCCGAGGAAGAGGCGGATATAGCGAATATGTGTTTCATGGCAAACACACCAAAGGTAACCCCTCAACCTCTTGATGATGAAGATGATGAATTAAGTAAAGAAGTTCTTGTTCATGCCTTTGTTGAACTTTCAGAAACATATGATAATAAAAAGATTGAATGCTCTAAATTGGAAAAGGAAGTTGCTTTTCTTAAAAATCAACTGCTATTATTTCTAAAGAAAAGATGAAATTTCTTCAAATCTCATTTCTACCCAAATGAATTTAGTGCTTACAAAGTTGCTTGCAAAGCTAAATTCCCTAAGATTGATGAAAAGAAATTTCTTCTTTAAAAACTAGAATTGTTGATTTTGAAAAGACTTTAAAAGATTGTGCTTTTAACACTAAGAACTTGAAGAAATGTTTTCCAAAAGCACACCTCTCATGTTAAGATTCCTTATGCTCACACTACACATAACACTTCTCATGCTAAATCTTTTCATGCTCACAATTCTCATGCTCACAAATCACACACTCACTATGCTTTTAAATATGGTAGAGTGTATAGATGCACATATTGTGGTAAGAATGGACATTTGGCTAAATTTTGTTATGACCAAATAAATAGAACCAATAATCTTGTTTGGGTTAATGAAACTAACTCTTTAGGACCCAAGAAAATGTGGGTACCAAATCAAGTCCTAAATTATTTGATGTAGGTACACACCAAGGCTCCAAGACGTAGGGAGCAGTGGTACCTTGATAGTGGTTGTTCAAGACGCATGACGTGGGACATCAATAACTTTACAACCCTATCAAGGTACGAGGAAGGTGCTCCGTCACCTTCGGGGATGACTCCAAGGGGAATATCATCGGTATAGGTAACATTCAAATTGGTGCATCTCCTATTATAGAAAATGTTGTACTTGTTGATGGTTTGAAGCATAATTTGCTTAGCATTAGTCAATTTTGTGACCGTGGACTTAAGGTTGTTTTTGATGATTCTTCTTGCAAAATCTTTGATGTTAAAACCAATGATTGTATTCTCACCGGTTTTCGTGATGATAATATTATATCATGACATGCTTAATGTGGAATGTTCTACTAAATGCTTAAATGCTTTTGATGAAAATTCTTGGCTTTGGCATAGAAGATTAGGACATGCATCTTTTGACCATCTTCTAGGATTAATTCTAAGGAATTGGTGAAGGGTATACCTTACTTGAAGTTTGAGAAAGACCGCATTTGTGGTGCGTGCCAACTTGGAAAACAAACAAGTCTTCCTTCAAACCAATCAAGGATATCATGTCAACTAGACCATTAGAATTAATTCATATGAATCTTTTTGGACCAACTAAAACTAAAGCTTAAATGGTAGTAGATATGCATTTGTTTTAGTTGATGATTTTTTTCGATTTACTTGGGTTTTCTTTTTGGAACACAAAGATCAAACTTTTTCTCATTTTAAGATTTTTCGAAAAGAGTTGAAAAAGAAAAAGGTTTTTCGATTTTGAGAATAAGGAGTGATAGAGGTGGTGAGTTTGTTAACCAACTCTTCATGACTTATTGTGATGAAAAGGGAATTAAGCATGAAATGTCTTGTCCTAGAACTCCACAACAAAATGGAGTTGTAGAAAGGAAAAATAGAACACTTCAAGAGATGGCTAGGACAATGATAAGTGAGTATGACCTCCCTCAATATCTATGGGCCGAGGCCGTAAACACCACATGCTATATATCAAATCGTATTTATTTATGTAAACATTCTTTCAAAACACCTTTTGAAATGTATCATTTTAGAAAACCTAATGTTGCATATTTTAAAGTTTTTGGATGCAAGTGTTTTGTTTGAACACTAAGATAACTTGGGTAAATTGATGCTAAGGCTTATGAAGCAATCTTTTTGGATATTCTACAACTAGTAAAGCTTATAGAGTATTCAATAGATCTTCACTTACCATTGAAGAATCCATGCATGTTAAATTTGAAGAATCTAATGTGTTTGTTGAGAATGTTGTAGAGATTGAACCATTAGGTGATAACATGAAGAGACTATCCTTGAAGGACTCACCCGCTCAAGAAGAAAAGCTAGAATCCATTAGTGATGTTCAAGAGGATAAAGAGGAAAGCTCTCAACCGCTTCCTAAAGCTTGGAGATATGCCACAAATCATCCCAAGGAGCTCATCTTAGGTGATGCATCTAAAGGGGTAACAACTCGCTCCAAACTCCATGACCTATGTGGTAACTTTGCTTTCATTTCTCATTTTGAACCCAAAAGCATCCTCGAAGCCGAGGCGGACTCATATTGGTTGCTAGCCATGCAAGAGAAACTCAATCAATTTGAGCGCAACCAAGTTTGGCACCTTGTTCCTAGGCCCCACGATAGACCAATAATTGGTACTAAGTGGATCTTTAGGAATAGATGGATGAGTCCGGAAATGTGATTAGGAATAAAGCTAGGTTAGTGGCCCAAGATTACACTCAAGTTGAGGGAATTGACTTTGAGGAGACCTTTGCACCCGTAGCACGGCTTGAAGCCATACGGATGACACTAGCTTTTGCATCTTTCAAAAATTTTAAACCTTTTCAAATGGATGTGAAAAGTGCATTTTTGAATGGTTTTATAAATGAGAAGTTTATGTGCTCAACCTCCCGGTTTTGTTGATCATGTTCATCCCGATTTTGTTTTTAAAACTTGATAAAGCTTTGTATGGATTGAAACAAGCTCCAAGAGCTTGGTATGAAAGGCTTTCTAGTTTTCTCATTTCAAATAATTTTATTAAAGGCAAAGTAGATACAACACTATTCACTAAGCATGTTGATAATGACATTTTAATTGTGCAAATTTATGTTGATGATATAATTTTTGGTTCTACTAATGAGTTTTTATGCAAGGAATTTGAAAAGTTATGCAATGTGAATTTGAAATGTTTCAATGGGTGAGCTTAATTTCTTTCTTGGACTCCAAATCAAGCAATTGCAAGATGGGAACTTCATATGCCAAGCCAAATACGCAAAGAACTCGTAAAGAAGTTTGGACTTGAAGACTCTAAAGTTTGCAACACTCCCATGGCAACTACAACCAAGCTTGATAAGGATGACCAAGGTAAAAATGTTGATATTAAATTGTTTAGAAGCATGATAGGTAGTCTTTTATATTTGACGGCAAGTAGGCCGGACATCATGTTTAGTGTGTGTCTTTGTGCTAGATTTCAATCGTGTCCCAAAGAGTCCCATCTTATTGCGGTAAAACGCATTATTCGTTATATTAAGGGAACGATTGGAATGGGTCTATGGTATCCGAAAACCGGAGATTTCTCTATGACGAGTTATTCGGATGCCGACTATGCGGGTTGTAGAGTAGATAGAAAGAGTACTAGTGGGACATGTCAATTTCTGGTAATTGTCTTGTTTCATGGTCCTCTAGGAAATAAAATTCCGTAGCTCTCTCAACCGCCGAGCCGGAGTATGTTGCCGCGGGGCTTGTTGTGCACAAGTCCTTTGGATGAAAATACTCTCCTTGATTATGATTTGCATTATAACCATATAAAAATATTTTGTGATAATACTAGTACTATACATATGACAAAGAATGCAAATCAACATAGTAAGACCAAGCACATTGAGATTAATATCAATTTCTTAGAGATCATTTTGAGAAAGGAGATATAGATATTGATTATGTTTCTACGGATTTGCAACTAGCCGATATTTTCACTAAACCACTTGATTTTGCTAGATTTTCCTTTATTTGTGGTGAACTTAATGTTTGTGTTATTGAATAAAAATGTTTTCATAACCCTTTTTGATGTATGACAAAAGGGGGAGAATGAGTTTAATGTATGGTTATATGAGTTCATATGGTTTTGGTTCCATATGAGTTTTATATGTTTTTTAGTTTTTGATTTGATGTGTTTTCATGAATTCTTGTAATTGAGTTTAAGTGTTTTGCAAAGTGTTTTATATTCTCATGGTTTTTGGTTTCATGATGTTTACTCGCAAATTACAAATTACATTGTTTTTCTTTGTTTAATATAGCATAATTTGAGGGGGAGCTTTCTCCTCCCTATATTTTTGTTTATAGCCTATTTGTTTTGTCATCATCAAAAGGGGGAGATTGTTGGCCCAAAAGGTTACACTCTCCATTTGTTTAGAGTTTTGATGATAACAAAACAAATAAGAGCTATTTGGTACTAATTAGTTTGTTCAAGATAAGTTTCAGGTTAGTACCATATTTGGAGGCCATTGCTTAGCTATTGCAAGAACTTCTAGGTTCATGAAGTAAAGAAGGTTTTTTGCACATCAAGGAAGGAACATAGAAGAGAAGGCTCTAGCAAGGCGTTGAATGGCTCAAGACTTCAAGATTGCTCAAGATAATTTATTAGATTTGTTTTTAGTTTAGAGTTTTGTTAAAGAATAGTGAATAGGTTTGAAGCTCTATCACACACGTTTTTGCGCACATCTTGTTTCCAAACATATTTCCTATAATATACAAAAATAGTTTGTATACTATCTTCAGCCTACAAACTCATTTTTATCCATTATATATATCTCTATTCAAAACTATTTTGTTAAAATAGATTTCTCCTCAAAATTTCGTTTTTGTTTTGGCTTTTGACCTGAGCCGGTCGACCGTCAGGGTCGACCGACCCAATGTCAGGTCAAGCCGGTCGGCCGACCCAGTCGACCGGGGTCTGGCAGCAGTGCGTGTCAGTGTGCACGTTTCACGGTCGACCCGGACGGTCGACCGAGACTTGCCTGACTGACAGACTCTGCTCTCTGTATTTTTGGGTCGACCGGCGGTCGACCGTCAGCCTGCAAACGACTATTTTTTTGAACTAGCGGTCGACCGGGGCCGGTCGACCGAGGTAGCCGTTGAACAGTAACGGCTATTTCCTGAGCTGGTTTATTTTTGTCCTTCTCTCACTTAAGTGTTTTAAATGACATGTTTTGGTTTTAATACTTTCTGATTAGCCTTAAATATGTTTTATCTCTAAACCCTAGCCCTCTCCTATAAATAGGGGTGTTTAGGGAGAGATTAGTTACTAGAAAAATTATCAAAATTTTCACAAGTTTAAGGCATTCAAAAAGACTTGGTTTCTTGGTTTTTGTGCTGAAATTCTCTCTCATTTTCTGAAGTATTTTCAAGAACTCTCTGATTTCTTTTTCTTTTCTCCTTGCACACAAGAGCTTCATCCTACTCATTGTTCTCTAAGGACCTTTGTAAGGGAAGAGAATTTTGCAAGAGAGAGTTTGTGGTCTTTTGACTACTCAGAGATTGCTTGTACTTGAGATTGTGGAGTTGGGTACTCCGGTGTATTTGTGACATCTTTGTGATAGTGAAAGTGGTTGGAATCCTTCTGGGGAAGGCGGGGAAGTAGAGCTGGGTGCTCGAACCTCGATAACAATTTTCGGTGTTTGCGTTTGGTTTACTTGCTCTTATTTCTTGCTCTATTTTCATTGCTCTTATTACTTGCTCTCTACATTCATTGCTATATTCACTTGCTTTGTGAGATTGTTGCATCATAAATTTTAAATGTGCATTGATTAGCATTATCACCTATTCACCCCCCTCTAGGTGATTTTCAATCTTCGCGTTCTTGATATTTGTATAACGCGATCCACGCGTTCTTGTATCAACACGACGCGGAGCCCATGCCCGCGTCTGTGTCCTTCTCGTGTCAATACGACGCGGAGCCTATGCCCGCGTCCGTGTTCTTTTCATGTTAACGTGACGCAGAACCTACGTCCGCGTCCGCGTTCTCCTCGTGTCCTGACTTGAACGTGGGTCTCGAACCTCGCGTTTGTGGCATCTACGCGACGCGACTCCCGCGTCTGCGATCCCCGCGTCTCACTCTCAAAACCCACATCCCCCTGTACACACACACACTCTCTCTCCATGTACTTCTCTCTCTGGTTCTCTCTTTCTCTCTCTTGATTTTCCCTCTCTCTATCACTTTCTCTCTAACGCGTTGACGCGTTGATTTCCTGGATTCCGGAGATCAGGGATTTCACTATATTTTCTAATGACTTAGGTGAGTGTTCTCGCTTTCCTCTTGACTTTCCCATTTCATCTGGTCGACTTGTATTATTCACAATTTATGCTGTTTGGAACTAGCACCTTCTTTGATTGTGTTCAGCTATTATTATATCACTTGATAAGTACACACTTGATATATTAACACTTGACATGCTTTTACTTGATACCTATCGTCTACATGCTAATACCTGACACCTGTCTATATCACTTGTCAACTGTCGTGTCATCACCTGACAACCGACTTACTACTACTTGACACTTACTTCTTACTATGACATGACTTATCACCTGCCCCTGATATATTAATACTTGACCTGTGATTATCACATTTACGGGAATACTATACTTTTATCCTACATTACATGCAGTGACTTGAATCTTGTACTTGTTATCCTGTATTATATATACAGTGACCTGAATGTATAGTACTCATGTACTCCTGAACTCCTGATCATGTCTTGCACCTGCTATTCCCGTAAATTGATAATTGCATGCCAATCATAAAAAGGAACAACTTGCATCGGGTCGGGGGAAACTTGCGGCTATCAATATATGTTCGTGTTTACAGTGGTACTAGGCATGTTGTGCAACTAAAACTTTCGGTCTGACCTGTCGGCCTCCAGGCGACTGAGGGGAGTGCTGGCTCCCTCCTCCTGGTACCATCTTGATAAAGGGCATCCTATAAGACCCTCCTGTAGGCCTTGCGGCCGGTTCCATACACCAGCGATGGAACGTCCTGGGTCGTGGTCCCGGGCATGTACGGGACCCACTGTAAACATTGTTCGTTGATACCCCCGTTGGTTTCCAATAACAATCTTGCTTTACTCAGATGTGGATATATGTGTGCTGGGACGCTAGATCACATATCTAGACATCAGGGTAAGACGAGTAATAATAATAATAAAAGATGCCAGCTATGAATTTGCAGTATGCCTTGCCATGTTTGCTTGTATCGGATTTTACTTTGGATTTCCGATTTTATGATTATTACTATACCTGTTCATATCCTGCTTTCTACTTGTATTCTATCCTGCCTGTCTCCTGCTCTTATCTGATCATACTATGAGTCTTCCCTGCTTGATATCATATGTTGTATATCTACTTGCTCCTGCATGCTTTTCCCACGACACGATTTTCAATGCATGTTATGATTCAGATTTATCGATACACATGTGCTTATCTATGCTCGCCACCTGGCATTCGCATCACCACTAGCTCGGGGAGTTCTGACTCCCCTGGATCCTCATGTCCAGGTCTTGGAGCTTGGAGCGTGTGGATTCTCCCAGTTGCTGATCAGAGTGGCGTAACGGTAGCGTGGATTTCCAGCAGACCGCCTAGAGCCCAATCCTCCCAGGCCTCCTTGTGCGGCTCTAGAGTTCTTCTGCTATGACTCTGAGCCATCGTTTGTACTGTCCATACTTGTACATCTTCTTGTATTCTCGCAATTGCGCCATATTGGTGATGTAATATTCTTGTAATATTTATCACATCTGGTGATAACTTTGTAGCTGTACTCATGTGTTGGAATGTATAATGCACCACGTGCTTCTATACTCTGATTCTTGCCTGTACTGATGCTTAGCGTATATACGTGAGGGTATTTCTGAGCTGCGTATATACATCATAGCAGTAACGTCTCCGTACCCGCCGGATCGGGGCGTTACAGGGTGGTATCAGAGCCTAGGCTCTCACATCCTCAGTACAACCAGTCGGCAAATTAATGGTAAAGAAATTTGCAACTCGAATGCATGAGTCTTGGTTATACAATCCAACTACAAGTACAAAGTTATCCATTCTCTATTGATAATCTTATCCTTGAATTCTGAAGTTCTCCCATCCTTTCATACTTCAGTTTCCCGTTATTCTTGAACCAACTTGGACATGAAAAGACGGGGAAATTATAACGGTTCTGGTTCTTCTTAGAGTGGCCCTAATGGAGGAAGTGTTGATTTGAGATGATTTCTGCAAATATAATGAAAAACTAACAAGAACATATAAAGGTCCCGCACCAAAGATTATTGGTTACACTCCGGGAACAGAAGCCAGGCAACATGTCGGATTTCAGGAAATTATAGCCGGCAATCTTTCAAGCATGGAGGAGCTCTGGATGCATAGCAGTGGCCGGTAAATATGATGGATCTTCTGAAGTCAACTCGGGTCCTTGATGAGAACCAAGCGAAAATGACCAAGATTCAGTTGAAAGATGTAGCTAAGATATGGTGGTTGGCGGAAGCAACAAGACTAGAAAAGCTCATCACTTGGGACCAGTTCTCGAAGGATTTCTATGAGAAGATTCTCTCTGTAATAGCTCAGAAAGAAATGAAGGAACAATTTACCAAATTGCAGTAAGAGATTGAATTGTAAATAAGTGCGCTGCAAAGTTCCTAAGGCATAGTCGGTCGGTGTCTTACATGGTGGATGACAAGGAGAACCGAGCAAGTAATATTTTAATGAGAAATGAAGATGAGGATCAAGATGTCTCTTATTCCCAAGCAGCCCAAGAAGTATTCTCAAGTTTTTTTGTCATCATCTGGGAAGTAGAATGGACCCAAAGAAGGAAGATCAGGATGAGATGCAGATGAAGTTGGCAAGAGACCCTCTTATTTGATAGATGTGAAGGCTCAGACAGTGTAACACCCTGCTCCCCGGTGTACGTATCACAGTATCGGTGCGCGATACGACGTATAAAATTGATTTGACCTCTGTGGTAGTCCGTTTGAGCCGATTTCAGTTTTAAAAATCATTTTCTAATATTTGAGATTTTTCAGGATTTTTTGGAATTTTTCTGGATTATTTTGGAAAATCTCCGTTGTCGGTGTCGACCGATACCGATACGGAGTAGAATTTTGAGAATCGGCCTTCACCGTATGTCTTAGAATCGTATTATCTACGTTCGGGTATTTTTGGGGATTTTTCTGAATTTATTGAAAATCCGGCCAAACCGGTGTCGCCCGTATCGGCGACAGCTTTCGGGATTTTTAATTTGCAAACCGGATTGAATTTTCTTAAACCGTTTTCATATTACGTCTCAGCGTAATATTCTCTATCTTCTGTAATTTTTGGGCATCGTTCGGAGCTAGTCGAATTTTGGGCCAATAAAATATTAATTAAATATTATTTTTCTTATTCTCTTTCTTTTCTTTTCCTTTCTTTTCTTTTTCCTTCTTCCCGAAGACTCTCCACCGCCTTGACCCATCACCGACTTCCTCTCTCTTCTTTAAAACCCAATCTCTCTCTTTCTCTCTCTCCTTAACTCTCTCTCTCTAAAACTCTCTCTATTTCTTCTCTCTCTCTTCTCTCTCTCTTCTCTCTCCTTTTTTCCCCACACCACTCTCTCTCTCTCTCCCCTATATAGTTGGCCGCTGCCGGCTCCAACTCCGGCGACCCCGGCCAACCACCGCAGGCGTCGCCGAGCACCTCCAGCCCGGCGCTCCCCTCCGGCCGTCGCCGACACGGCCGCCATGGCCGCGCGCTCTCTCTCTCTCCCCCTGGTAAAACACTCTCTCTCCCCTCTTTCTCTCTCCCCTGCCGCCGGCGGGAGGCACCGCCGGCATGGGCCACGGGGGCGCCGCCGGTGTAGACCGCGGCGGGCGCCGCCGGCCAGGCCAGTGGCTGGCCGGCCCGGCCAGTGGCCGACCAGGGGCCGGCCAAGTGGGCGCAGCAGCAGCGCTGCTGCTGCTGCTGTTTTGTTGTTATTTATTTGTGTTCGGGTATAACCCGAACCCAATAACCCAAGAAGGGGGTTGGGTTTGAATATAAACCCAACCCAATAACCCGATAACCCGTACCCAATAACTTAAGTTGCGGGTTTGGGTATTGGATCCAAACCCGACCCGTTTATACCCGGACCCGACCCGTTAAGGTAATATTTTCATTTTAGCCCCTGTAAGATTTTTAATTACGTTTAGGCCCCTGTAAAATTACAATAACCCTAGATAGTTTCTGTAATTTCATATTTAACCCTATTTGTTATGATTCAGTATTCGGGCGATAACTGGAGCATCCGGACTCCGATTCGGGCGATTCTGGATCCGTTGCGATCGTGGGAACGAGAGCTACAGTCCTGTAGCCAGTTTGTGAGTGTTTTCTTTTATAAATTATATTTTATCATGATTAATATCTTGGTTGGTTGCCTAATTAAGAATAAAACATGATTATCGGTAAAACTGGATTTAGTATACGGATTGATTGATTAGTTAATGAGATGAGGTAATCACAGTAACAAGACATACGTTGTAGATAACTCGGACACAGATATCATACCTGTACCGTCACTGACCCACAGACCACTAGGTCCCCATATTAATGGATACCATTACTTCATGTAGTAGCTCACATTACTTTATACTGATTCACGATACCTTATGACAACTACACTATCACTAGACATGACTACTAGACCTCGTTAGTACATGCACTGATAACCTCCTTACACGGATACTGTAGTTCACTGGATATACACCGACCACTATTATTACCACTATCATATATATATATATATATATATGACACGGATTCGTGCTACACATATATCTTCCACTAGTACACCGATATACCAATGCACGGCATGTCGCATTGCATATTATTGTTATTATCGTTACATGAATGCTCCATACACTGTTATCTCATGTTCACGCATCACTGTTACATACGTTCACCACACGGGTGTACATGCATGTCTTGTTCCTCACTTATTTTCATATGACTCACCGTGCATATTACATAATGATATGGATATTTCGATACTGGACATGAGAGCTGTTGATATGCTATATGTGGACTTCCACATCTATTGTTCATGTTTCCCGTTATATTGTTCATGTTATATTGTTCCCGTTTCTCGTTATATTGTTCTATGCTATCAACAGAACTCTGGTCCAGTTATCATGTTACCCGTATCATGTACTGTATCTTTCTTGTTACATCGTATACTTGACATATCATCATAATGATAACTTGGGTATGGGGGAGACTTGACGGTTTGACTAGATCTTATCGGGTGATGTACTGGATCCATATTATTTTCCCACTGCAGGGGACGGTAGGAGGGCTGCTACCAATTGCTCCATGAGCTCTTGTTACTTGATTCATGCTCCCCTCTTAGCGGAGGGGCCCTGGTCCTGGCAGCCAGGGGCTTGTTTAAGGCCGTGATCCCGGGTATGCACGGGATACATTCACCCGATAAGAACTCCTCGACCATGGGTTTCCAATTAACATAATAAAACAGTATACACAAGAGTGACGTTGGGAACACTTGTTATTTGGTCACTCTCTCGTCTGGATAATGGTACCCGTAGGCCATGTCCGGATGGTTCGACTGGAGTGCGGGCTCCAGTATGAACTGCCAGTGGTATGGGACACTGGAAGAGATTGATTAAAATATCAGGTGGTACTGATTTCTACT
Source organism: Agave tequilana (assembly GCA_038442645.1). NCBI lineage: Eukaryota > Viridiplantae > Streptophyta > Magnoliopsida > Asparagales > Asparagaceae > Agave > Agave tequilana. The sequence continues at coordinate 143,179 of JAVJIF010003960.1, read as the reverse complement.
ATTGTGTCAATCACATGACTTGCCTGATACATGTATACTAACTTGTTACTGTTCCTATTATTTTGTCTGCTATCATGTTCACTGTGATCTTGCTTACCTGTTACTGTTCCTGTTCATGTTATTGTATCCGCTATCATGTTACCTGTAGACTTTGCTACACTACCTGATACCTATGGTGGCATACTACTCATGCACATGTACACCTTGCATTACATATATTCTGTTTTGCATTGCTTATATGATATTTAGACACAACACAGTAGAATATTCATATTGCATATGCCCACCTGCATGTTCATTTACATCACTACATGTTCACTGCTTTTACGTCACCGCTAGATAACATTATTTATTATATAAACTAAATATAATTAGAGTCAGACCCGATGATAACCGGCTAGGTAGTGATGGTACCAAAAGATGACATGTTTATATGTTTCCACTGCTTCCTATATGCTTACGATATTATGATATAATATCACTTGTACCACATCAGGTATTATATATTAGTATCGTGCTTGTATTGTTATGTATATATTACTGCCTCCTTCATTTTATCACTCACTAGGTCGCTTTCTGACGACCCTGGGTTTGCGTGCCCAGATTGGAGATCCGAGTTCTCGGAGTAGCAGAGAGTGCCTTGGCGTGACATAGGAGATTCCTCATCTGGCCTATTCATAGGTATCTTGGCATTTATTTCTGTTATCTTATTTGTCCCTATTTTTCATATCTGTTATGATCGCTGACCTATTTCTGCAGGTATTCTTATACTTATTTCATGCTGGGACCCATGTCTATATGGAGGTTATGTACTGTACTGAGGCTTAACGTACGCGTGAGCGTGTTTTCACCTCGCGTATGTACGTCGCCATAACGTCCCCGTACCTGCGGGATTGGGGCGTTACATAGTGGTATCAGAGCCTAGGTTCACACCTGGTGTGGGTAACCAACTGGGTCAATCCTTGGGCTCTTACCAACAGTACAGTCAGGTTCAGATTAACTGATCTGTATCTGAATTTGGGAATTCCAGCAACGAGTACAAGAATACCAAGTCATTGACAATTCATTCCTTTACTCGTTTGTATTCCTTCCTTCCTTCCAGTTAACACTTGTTTTCCTTACATCTTATTGCTTCTAAGCCATTAGTATGCGTTCACTACCATCCTTCTACATCCTGAGTTCCTTAGAAATAGCAGAGTGCGCAGCGGAAGTATCGTGGACCCGTAACATTTCGGCTTTGAGGTTGAAAATCTTGTTCTCACACCTAAATGGAAATTGCGAGGACGCAATTTTTGTAAGGTGGGGAGAAATGTAACACCCTACTCCCGGTGTACGTATCACAGTATCGGTGCGCGATACGACGTATAAAATTGATTTGACCTCTGTGGTAGTCCGTTTGAGCCGATTTCAGTTTTAAAAATCATTTTCTAATATTTGAGATTTTTCAGGATTTTTTGGAATTTTTCTGGATTATTTTGGAAAATCTCCGTTGTCGGTGTCGACCGATACCGATACGGAGTAGAATTTTGAGAATCGGCCTTCACCGTATGTCTTAGAATCGTATTATCTACGTTTCGGGTATTTTTGGAGATTTTTCTGAATTTATTGAAAATCCGGCCAAACCGGTGTCGCCCGTATCGGCGACAGCTTTTGAGATTTTAATTTGCAAACCGGATTGAATTTTCTCAAACCGTTTTCATATTACAACTCAGCGTAATATTTTCTATTTTCTGTAATTTTTGGGCATCGTTCGGAACTAGTCGAATTTTGGGCCAATAAAATTTTAATTAAATATTATTTTTCTTATTCTCTTTCTTTTCTTTTCCTTTCTTTTCTTTTCCTTCTTCCCGAAGACTCTCCACCGCCTTTGACCCATCACCGACTTCCTCTCTCTTCTTTAAACCCAATCTCTCTCTTTCTCTCTCTCCTTAACTCTCTCTCTCTAAAACTCTCTCTATTTCTCTCTCTCTCTTCTCTCTCTCTTCTCTCTCCCTTTTTCCCCACACCACTCTCTCTCTCTCTCTCCCTATATAGTTGGCCGCTGCCGGCTCCAACTCCGGCGACCCCGGCCAACCACCGCAGGCGTCGCCGAGCACCTCCAGCCCGGCGCTCCCCTCCGGCCGTCGCCGACACGGCCGCCATGGCCGCGCGCTCTCTCTCTCTCCCCCTGGTAAACACTCTCTCTCCCCTCTTTCTCTCTCCCCTGCCGCCGGCAGGAGGCACCGCCGGCATGGGTCACGGGGGCGCCGCCGGTGTAGACCGCGGCGGGCGCCTCCGGCCAGGCCAGTGGCTGGCCGGCCCGGCCAGTGGCCGACCGGGGGCCGGCCAAGTGGGCGCAGCAGCAGCGCTGCTGCTGCTGCTGTTGTTGTTGTTATTTATTTGGGTTCGGGTATAACCCGAACCCAATAACCCAAGAAGGGGGTTGGTTTGAATATAAACCCAACCCAATAACCCGATAACCCGTACCCAATAACTTAAGTTGCGGGTTTGGGTATTGGATCCAAACCCGACCCGTTTATACCCGGACCCGACCCGTTAAGGTAATATTTTCATTTTAGCCCCTGTAAGATTTTTAATTACGTTTAGGCCCCTGTAAAATTACAAATAACCCCTAGATAGTTTCTGTATTTCATATTTAACCCTATTTGTTATGATTCAGTATTCGGGCGATAACTGGAGCATCCGGACTCCGATTCGGGCGATTCTGGATCCGTTGCGATCGTGGGACGAGAGCTACAGTTCTGTAGCCAGTTTGTGAGTGTTTTCTTTTTATAAATTATATTTTATCATGATTAATATCTTGGTTGGTTGCCTAATTAAGAATAAAACATGATTATCGGTAAACTGGATTTAGTATACGGATTGATTGATTAGTTAATGAGATGAGGTAATCACAGTAACAAGACATACGTTGTAGATAACTCGGATACAGATATCATACCTGTACCGTCACTGACCCACAGACCACTAGGTCCCCATATTAATGGATACCATTACTTCATGTAGTAGCTCACATTACTTTATACTGATTCACGATACCTTATGACACTACACTATCACTAGACATGACTACTAGACCTCGTTAGTACATGCACTGATAACCTCCTTACATGGATACTGTAGTTCACTGGACGTCACCGCTAGATAACATTATTTATTATATAAACTAGATATGATTAGAGTCATGACCCGATGATAACCGGCTAGGTAGTGATGGTACCAAAAGATGACATGTTTATATGTTTCCACAGCTTCCTATATGCTTACGATATTATGATATAATATCACTTGTACCACATCAGGTATTATATATTAGTATCGTGCTTGTATTGTTATGTATATATTACTGCCTCCTTCATTTTACCACTCACTAGGTCGCTTTCTGACGACCCTGTGTTTGCGTGCCCAGATTGGAGATCCGAGTTCTCGGAGTAGCAGAGAGTGCCTTGGCGTGACATAGGAGATTCCTCATCTGGCCTATTCATAGGTATCTTGGGCATTTATTTCTGTTATCTTATTTGTCCCTATTTTTCATATCTGTTATGATCGCTGACCTATTTCTGCAGGTATTCTTGTACTTATTTCATGCTGGGACCCATGTCTATATGGAGGTTATGTACTGTACTGAGGCTTAACGTACGCGTGAGCGTGTTTTCACCTCGCGTATGTACGTCGCCATAACGTCCCCGTACCTGCGGGATTGGGGCGTTACAGACAGGCCTCTGGATGCACCACTGTCTGAACCATCCCTCCAACCTTGCCTTCAGCATATGACATGTGGGTATTGTCTGAAGCCGGGCACCTACAATGCAACCGCCAGGAAAGTTATGAATTATGTCGTATGCGGGTCCGGAGATTAGTTGAAAAGTGACTGTCTGTTCAAGGAGACAGAGAACATCGCATCAATCAGATCAACTCATCCAGTACCACCATTGGAAGAGAATCCAGGACCTACTGGCATAATAACCTCGCTTCATCCTCAGCATCAGGCATGGAGTCATACACAAAGGAGATCAAGAACTAGGGCACATGGTAGGAGGCAAACATATAATCTGACGGAAAGGAAGTCAGGATGCTCAATATGATGGAGTGAGAACAAAAAGGGATGCTCAATATCTGAAAAAGGAACCCTGAAAGTACTGACCGTAACCATTGTCCCTATTTTTAGCATGTCCGAGAGTTGGTAAATTCTCCATATCATATCCTTCTCATTGCACTATCATCACCAATCTTAGTCCGTCCGTGTCTACCTCCCTATTTCATGACTTCTATCTCTTCTATTTTTACTATTCTGATTTCCGTAATCTTTATGCCAACTTAAGATATGCGTAGACTAGTGAGGTAACAGCAGGACAGATATGGTTCGTTCTCATTATGTTCTGGCATTCCTCGACTCTGGTACATCACATTGTCTTATATTGGACAGATCTTCGGCCTCGCATTATATTTTTGTATTTATGAATACATCACGGGAGACCAGTACATCAAGTGGAGTAGTCATCGCTTATATAATCAGATAGACAGTATCATTACATGAGGAGCGTCAGTGTAAAACAGTATTCCAGAATCAGGGTTTCTGGCAGACAGAGTTATGGTATTTTTCATTTCTATTACTCCAATAGCGATCATGATTTCTTCAACTATGTTCATGAAACTCGGGCATTCTCAGAGCTGATTTGCAGTCAGGTTATTATTTAGAAGACAGTATTCGAGACTCGTTTCAATTCTTGTGATTTCTTGATCGCGTTCTCGGAGCCACTAACTTCTGGCAGTCTTTATTGATTTGGTGGACCATAGGTTCCGCTAGCCTCGCCAAGCGAGGGTCGTGTTCTAGTCACCCGTGAACTAACCGGGTGTGGGCTTCGTTGCACCCTGGTACTTAGCATTTAGCGCTGTGTTACGCGCTGGCTTCGCCACGTAAGCTTCGCCATATGCGAGCCTCGCAGAGCGTTAGCTTCGCCGCACCCTAATGCTTAACACCTGAGCTGTGCTACGTGATAGCTTCATCTAGGCTTGCTATGCCCGTGGCTAGTTCGTTCAGTGCTTAGCGCTCTAGCCCGTTCCTTGGATTTCTTCTGCCTAGCGTGCTTTCATGGATCCGCTGAACATGGTTTTATCGCTGTATCTGAGCTATCGCCATGGTCCTTGTCAATGATCCATTCGACCAATCTTGCAGGACTCAGATATCTTCTACATGTTTCATCTGCAGTCGGGTTATCATTCAGAAGTCAGTATTCAGAATTCTTCACAGTTATTCTATATTCTTGACTACGTCTTTCAGAGTTAGCAACGCCCAGTATGCAAAAATTCTTAATTATTGGTCTTCTTGATTTATACTCAGCATTATCAAGGTTTTCTTTACCTAAGGTATTCTCGGTCTATTCTCAGGGAATTAGTATGTATGTGGCACATCAGTAATTCTACTGCAGAGGGACAACATCATGCCATGCAGGGTTTTGTATTATGTTATAGATTTCAGCACTACGGATTTCTATGGATTTCGTCAGTTTTGGTTCACAGTCTGAGTGAGAAGTTATTGATTATCTTACCAAGTCAACTCACTTTATATTGTTCAGAATGGGTTAGCCTTTTGAAGTTCTGACAGTGTTCTTTTATAAGCAGCACATCAGATCAGCATTTTTACGGCACCGTCAGAGGATGTATATATACGACAGAAGGGCAGAGATGTCTCAGTCCTCAGTTTACCGTTTAGTCGATTTGGGAGAACGGCCCACAGTTATTCATATCTTGATTGGCATAATCCTCATTCCTATCCTTTCTGTGTTCATCTTCCCCTTATCGAAATTGTGAGGATGCAATTTTTTTATAAGGTGGATGGAGTGTAACACCCCGCTCCTGGAATACGTACTTAGTTGCGTATTCGTATTTTCTGATCGTATTTTGGTTTACTTCCTGTATTTATTTTGTATTATGAATTATTTATATGATCGTTTTGTCTTGGATCTGGATTTGTGAACTCGGAGTCAGCCCTAGTCTGAACCGGGAGCCCGATCCTAGAGTATAGCTCGTTTCGGTCATTCTACTATTCTGATTTGACCGATTTCAGTTTCAAATATCATTTTTCAATATTCTAGATTTTCATGATTTTCTGAAATTTTCCTGAATTAAGTTGTAAATCTTCAAAACCGGTGTCGACCAGTGCCGCTGACCGATTCTCGGATTTTTAATTTACAAACGGAGTTGAATTTCTAAAAAACGGCTTTCCTGTAACTTCTTAAAATCATATTTTCTATCTAAATACTTTTTCTGAGAATTTTCTAAATTTATTGAAATTCCACTGGATTTGGTGTCGGCCAGTATCGCTGGTTGATTCCAGGAATTTTAGTTTACAATTGGAATCAAATTTCTAGATTCCGCTTTCATATTACTTCTTAGAATTATATTTTCTCTTTTTAGGAATTTTCTGAGATTTTTCAGATTTTATCAAAATCCGGCCGACCCAGTATAGACCGGTATTGACGGTTGACTTCAGGATTTTTATTTCGAAAATGAGATTGAATTTATGAAAACCGATTTCACCAAAAATATTTACATAATATTTATTATTTTTGAGAATTTTGGAAATCTTTCCAAGCTACTACATTTTTTGGACTTTTCCGGAGTTTTCGGTGTTTTCCCAGATACCGGAATATTATCCAGATATTCTACTTTTCTATTTTTCTCTCTCCTTACTAGACGTGAGTTTTACCAACCTGAATTCTGCATTTAATGCAGGCATGCTCCCCATACTGTATTTAATACTTGTCCTGCAAGATCAACTCTAAGTCTTATCACCATGCCTTTTTGTCTTATTCATCAAACACAAATCTCGCGTTTTCTTTTATCCGCGTCTGGTTCATTTGGCCTGGACGCAACTTTTATTTTGGGTGAGACGTAGCTTTTGTGGAATGAAACGCAAGTTTCATTAAAAAAGGTGTGGCAACATTATAATATTCTATTTCCCTTTATATATAACCACCCCCACCTTTCTTTCTTCTCTCTCTTTCATATTTCTTCTTTCTTCTTCTTTGTTGCAACAGCCAACGAATGGCAGAGAGCAAAAACAGCATGCTCCCTCCTTTGGCCACCCATTCTCCACTTCTCCACCTCTATTTCTACCACCAATTCCACCATCCTTTTCTCCTCCATCTCCTCCTTCATTTCAACAACAACAACAACCACAACACCACCTCCACCATCTTCTTCTTCCACTTCTTTTTCACCAAATAACCCACTTCCACCACCACCTTCTCCACCATCTCCACCACCACATACTCCATCTTGGCCACCAACGACCATGCCATCTTCCTCTCCTCGTCGTGCTCTTTCCGACGAGCCATTGCATCGCTCTCCGAAACATCATTTCCAAAACCCCAAATTCTCTAAATGAACTACACTTGCACTCTCTAATTATGGTTTGGATGTGGAGCTTTGGCCACCTTTTCCGGCCACTTCCGGCCACCTCCGGCCGCCGCCGGCGACCACCGGCCATGGCCGGCTACCACCCCTTCCCTTCTCTCCTTTCATTTCCTTCTTTCTTTATTTTCCTTCTTTCTTTCTTTCCTTTCTTTTTCATTTCCTTTCCTTTTCCTTTTCCTTGTCTTCTCTGATTTTCCTCTCAAAACTTGCGTCACCCTTCCCTGCGTCCCTCTCACTTCTTTCCCTGCTTCTCCTTTTATTTCCTTGTCTCTCTCTCCTTCTCTGTTAATTGCTAGACGCAGCTCACCCCCGCGTCCAAGCAATTCCTTAACGCGATCTTCGCGTTCTTGATATTTGTATAACGCGATCCACGCGTTCTTGTATCAACACGACGCGGAGCCCATGCCCGCGTCTGTGTCCTTCTCGTGTCAACACGACGCAGAGCCTATGCCCGCGTCCGTGTTCTTTTCATGTTAACGTGACGCGGAACCTACGTCCGCGTCCGCGTTCTCCTCATGTCCTGACTTATTATGTTAATTGAAAACCCATGGTCGAGGAGTTCTTATCGGGTGGGTGTATCCCGTGCATACCCGGGACAACGGCCTTAATAGACCCCTGGCTGCTGAGACCAGGGCCAGCCTGCTAGAGCTGTAACATGTAACGAGAATCTCAATGAGCTAAAACAATAACGGGATGCTCATGAGTAACAGACGGTAGCCAGCACTACCCCGTCCCCTGCAGTGGGACAAACAGTGGATTCAGACATCCACCCGATATGATCTAATCAACCATCAAGTCTCCCCCATACCCAAGTTAGCTTTATGATCTGATATGTCAAGTATACAATGTCACAAGAACAAATACATGATACGGGTAACATGATAACTGGACCTGAGCTCTGTTGATAGCATAGAACAATATAACGGGAAACGGGAACAATATAACAGGAAATAGGAACAATAGATGTGGGATTCCACATATCGCGTATCAACAACTCTCATGTCCAGTAACGGGAATATCCATATCAGTGATAGGAAACAATCATATAACATGAATACGGTAACATGGAACAATAATACATGTAATCTGAGCGGGAATCCATATGACAAGAATAAAGAAACAATACATGCATGTGTAATAGTGCTATGCCGAGAATCCATGTGACGATGATAATAATATGACATGCGGTAGTCCGTGCATTGGTATACCCGTGTACCCATGAAACATAAATGTGTAGCAATAATCCGTATAATACATCGGTATCTTGATAATAACAATAATATGGAATGTTATCCGTACTCGTGGAACATATATGTGTAGCCATAAGTCTGTAGAGCACTAATCCATGTAATACCAGTGGTCCGTGTGTCGTGTAATACCATGTCTTGTGACTTACCGTAACGGTGTCTAGCATGATTGTCTAGTAACAGTATAGTGTCATCGTATATCTATGGCTCAGTATGCATGTCACGTGACTGTGATACACTACATGTCATAAGAGTGTACAAGCATATGACTGTAGGCTGTCTAAAAATCACAAAGACAAGCCACCAAAACGCAGAGATTCAAGATCAAGGCGCGTTGGCTCAACGCCCGCGTCTCAGCATCAAGGCGCGTTGGCTCAACGCCCGCGTCTCAGCATCAAGGCGCGTTGGCTCAACGCCCGCGTCTCCGCATCAAGGCGCGTTGGCTCAACGCCCGCGTCTCAACAACAAGGTGCCCCCACCTTGGTTGTAACCACCCCGATTATGGCGCCATCCACCGCCCATGTAGCGGGGAAGTTGGCCCTCATCGTGGAGCACTTTTAGGGGCACGATCACCCCCTAAAAACCCTATAAATAGTCCCGTCACTATTGAAGGAGGAGGACGATTATCGGGCAAAGGAGAGATTCCAAAAAAAAAAAAGAGGAGAGATCATCGACAGAGAGAGAGAAGACCCTTCAGCGAGCTTACTGAGTACTAGCCGCTCTTCGCCTACCTCCTCTTCTAGAGTTTTGGTAGACAGAGCTGAGTTACTCCCTCTACCTGCCAAGGAGAAGATCCCTCGACGGTCCAGAACGGTCATCTGGTCAACGGAGAACAAGATTCACTCTCCACCGCCACCCGAAGAACCCAGCACTAAACAAAGGGGGAATTCAAGATTCAATATTCTCCCTCCCTTGTAACCGGAAGATTAAGCCGGCTGTAATTTTTCATCTGATTCAAGGAAACGTTACGCCAGCCACCCTTTTCCGTGATCCACAAGAGATGGCGACTCCGCTGGGGACTACTTTCGTCACTGACGAACAGATCGTGGCGCAGGATGATGTTCTCCGTAAGGGGAAGATGGTCGAAACGCTCGTTGTCGAGTTCGACCAGGCGAAGTATGAAGAGTTCCTCTCTTCTGGCTCCAAGAGCCCAAAGACCCACGTCTGCCGCAGGGTCTCAACTGAAAAGCTACCCAAAGCCCAATCTGAGGCTCTGCCGGGTGCCGATGCTCACTGTGCCAAGACAAGTTCACGCGCCAACGCCTCCCAGAAGGCCCGCGTGGTTCCAGGCACCACTGCTGCTGCGATCAACCGCGTCGCGCAGAATACCCGCGTCAACGTCTCCCAGGAGACCCGCGTGGTGAACACTCTTGGTTCTGTAAACCAGGAGGTTGTTGGTTTCTCCCCTCCTCCACGACGCAACCGGAATGCTGAGCGTCGACAGAGGAGACGCGCGCGTCAACTCCAAGTCGGAACCATTGGTTGTCTGACTGGGGGTGGACGCGGCGTACAATCTGATGCCTTGCCCGCACCTCGTCCAGTGCGTGAGATCCGCGTTTGGCGACCCAAACACGAGACCCTCAAGTTGAGTCCTCTGAGGACCAACTCATCAAACGCCAGGGTGAAACCTCCGCGTCTTTTCAAACGCAGGAAGTACGCACTCGTAGGCATGGGGCCCAGCAGCCCGCTCTCTCTCAAGCAACTCTGCCCAAACGCATCAGGCAGCAACGCGAGACTCGCGTGCGCGTCATGCAGCCGCGTCATGAGAGCCGCGTCCCTGAAGTCTGCGTCCAGGCTGAACAGCACATGACTGTCTCCCGTCTTCGACGTTGCGAGACCAGTCTCTTTAATCCCCCTCCCACGGATTTGAGGGATTATTTGACAAGGAAAAGAAGTGCCAATCAAGCCACTTCGTCATGCTACTGTCAACAGCTCATCCATATGCTCTCTGGATGCCATTATGGATCAGGCATGCACCAGCAGTCCTTAATCAGACAGCTGACCCTGATTCCCCCGTCAGCCAAAAGAAGACGCTCCCACAGAAGGAGAACCTTTTCGGATGTTGAATACCCGGAGCTTACTGCAAACATGACTAGCAGAAGCAAGGGAAAACAACCAATGGTCAACTCAGAGGAATCTGACTCTGAGCCGGAAGGGGTGTATCAACACACTCGCACCCGGACGGGGGCCATTCCCCCAATTGACTATAATGCTTTAGCCCGCGGCATTAGAATGGGTGATTCTCACTCCGCTGTAGTGGAGTCGCAGGCTTCAAACTCTTCCGTCGAGAAGGAGGCTTCCGCCTATATGGCAGACACTCCTGAGGAGACGGCCAGGCGTTTAGAGCAAACGCAGAAGCGCCAGATGGATATAATCGCCTCTCAACAGAGATCCATTGACTCCCTCAAGCATATACTTGAGAAATTGCTTGAAGAAAGAGCGAGATCTCCTCCTAGACGGCCGAAGGGGAAAGGGAGAAAGGGAGGAAGCCCACCCTCCGAACCTTCCAACGAGACACGACGATCTACCTCGGATGTGTCCAAGCCCTCGTCGCAGGCAAGAAGCGACCAAGACCAGGAGAAGACTCATGCTAAGAGGATGAGTCAATTGGAACGACGCCTCGAGGCCCTTGCCAATCGCAAGGACCTCCAAGAAGCTGGAGTGGTCCGGCCCTATCCGGCTGAGTGGGACTTAGTTCCATACCCTCCTAAGTTCAAGGCTCCAACCCTCCAAGCATTCGACGGGAAGGGGTCACCCAACCAGCACATCTACTACTTCAAATCCTAGACCGGGAATGTAGTAGATAATGACGCCATCCTGGCGCGACTGTTCATCGGCACCCTGAAAGGGTTGGCTTTTGAGTGGTTTATGAAGCTCCCGGAGGGTTCTATCAAGAACTGGGGGGATCTAGAGAAGCTGTTCTTGACACGCTTCTTCGAAGATGACTCCGAAGTCACGATGCCCACCCTTTTAGCTACCAAACAGCGGAGAGGGGAGTCCGTCAAATCTTTCGTGGAAAGATTTCGGAACACGGCACTCCGGTGCCCAAGCGGTATGACCCAGGCCACCCTGGTGGAAACATGCCGCCACAATCTCCAAACCTCACTCCTTGCTCAAATAGGAGTTGCTGAAAGCCGCACCTGGAAGCAGTTAGTCCAATAAGGTGAACAGGCTGAGGAGATTGTTGCCCGTGTCAAGGCAGAGGAAGGCAAGCTGCGGCCGGAAAGGTCGACAAGGCGTGCACCGGCACCAGACACCTCCCTCCAGACGAAGCGGAAGGATAATTTGGCGACGGAGACCAAATCTCCCACCAAACCTCAAACAGGCAGGGCAAGTGGCTCTTCAAGCCAGCCACGCCCCAACAAGCAGTATTCCTTCAAGGAGGAACACGTCGATTCGCTCTTCAAGCTACTTAACAAGAGCAATCGACTGAAGCTCCCTGAAATTAGGCGCCCGGAAGAAGTCGGCAAGACCGACAATCCCAACTACTGCATGTACCACAGGATGTTGGGACATCCTACCAAAAGCTGCTACGTCTTCAAGGACATTCTTCAGGCTCTGATTGACGCGGAAGTGTTAAAACTCCGACCAGAGCAGAAGAAGGTGACGGCCAATGTGACGTCGGTTCTCCAGTTCGGGAGACAACCTCCAGCGCCTGCGGGGGTAACTCCTATTCCAAGGGGAGAATTAAGAGTGGTCAACACAGACCCTCACCAGCAGCAGGAGAAGGGCTTGGTAGCCGTCCCTACACCTCAGGGGGAAACCATGTGGGTCCACCCTGACCTCGTCGATGAACAACAGTGGACTACTGTGACCAACAGGAAGTCCAAAGGCAAGGCAAAAGCTTCGTTCTGCCATGTGGTATGTGCCTCCTCCCGAGAAGCAGAGGATGATGTTCCCTCACTGACCGACTCAGAGGAGGAAACGATAGTCTTGGCCGCAGAGCCCAACCAACCAACGACGGGAACTCGTTCGGGTCAACCCTACTTGAAGCAGTACGGCGAAGTGGCGGTAAACCCTCCGCAACCGGCTGCAGAGCCAACTAGGCCCTCCACGAAGCCACCTGTGGAGAAGCAGAAGGAGACTCGATTCTCTCGAGCCCTTCAAAAAGGCATCGCGGAAGGGTCTTCGGCACCTTACCGCTTTGATGTCCTGGCTCAGCTGGCCAACATTCCGGCACGCATTACCTTGTATGAACTTCTTAGACTATCAAAGTCGACCAGGGAAGCTCTGCAAGAAGCTCTGGCAAATGCTGAGGTCTTCATGACCCAGGTGCCGAAGGAGGAAGATGTAGAGGATTGCCTCCACGCTTCCCAGAATGCCCCCTGCATCACCTTCACGGCAGATGATATGCAGGTGAAAGGGAAGCATGATCGACCCCTGTACTTCACAGGTTACATCGGATCATCTGAGGTGAACCGCATTCAGGTAGATCCAGGGTCCGCATTGAGCATTATGCCCCGCCGAGTCATGCAACACCTCGGCATCCCTACCCACCGTCTGAGCCCTACACAGACGACCATCTACGGGTTCAATGCCAACGGCACCCGTCCGATGGGGAAGATCAAGCTCAAGTGCCAGATTGGGAGCCTCAAGTCGGAGGTGACGTGCTACGTCATCGATGCCGACACTTCCTACAATCTGCTGCTGGGACGACCATGGATCCACCGCAACTCCATCGTTCCCTCCACTCTTCACCAAGTCATGAAATACATTGACGCGAGTGGGAAGGTGCAAACGTTGGTTGCCGAAAGGTATCCGTTCAAGGGAGTCGAGAATTATTTCACGGATTCCCTTTTATATCAGGATCCGGTGGATGAAACCCCGCAACTGGAGGCGCCAGACTCTGGTAATGAGGCTGACACTGAGCCCGAGCAAGAAAAGTGCCTGTGGGAGTTAGAACCACTTGTAAAGAGCACTAATAAGCTCGATGTTGATAATACCACCGACGATGCAGGCGGTTGGTATATTAATGAAAGTCTAGACTTTGAATATTTTTCTGCGTGTGCATCCGATTCAATACCGTCGGATACTACTACCGACGTAGACGATGACATCTGGTCGGTAATGGATGCTTTGACATCATTGCATGTACCAGTAAAATCATCTTTCGGGACATACCAGGATAATGGCGATGCGCAGGAATCTATATTCTTGGTTCCGGCAAGACGAAAAGGCCAAAGACCAATACTTTTCGGGCGAATCTCGTCTGAACCGATGCCCCGCGAAGAATCGAAAAGTGAGGAGGAATCCCCTCAGCTCGACCATTATGAATCGAAAGCACTCAGAATGATGAAGCAAATGGGGTACGATCTAACCAACAAGCCCGGGTTGAACTTCGGCAAAGGAAGGAGGACGCTACTTCGATCCTTTGTGCCAAAAGGGAAGGCCCCCGATTATTATCATCGGACGCGCAGGGGGTTGGGCTATGTATCAACTCCGGTCCCATCAGCCTCTGATTCTCAAGAATCGTCGAGCAACGATTGCTCTTCAGACACGTCATCATGGGAGTCAGATGTCAGTGTCGGCAACATCTTCAAAGGGCTTTCAGTAAACATGGTTTCAACAGGCCATCTGGAAGATGAAGTTGAAGAAATGATCCAACCTGATACAGATCCTTGGATCAAACATTTGAATGCTCTTTGGGATATCCGCTTTGAACAGCGTGAGCCACCCACAGATGATAAGGTTGTTCAATCAACCTAGGAGATGAGACCAACCCCAAGCCCATCTTCATAAGTGACGGCCTGTCGCCTCCAGAGAAGAAGGATCTAATATCTCTTGTACAAGAGTATATAGATGTCTTCGCCTGAAATTATGAGGACATGCCTGGACTTGATCCTCAAGTGGCTATGCATCGCCTCAACATCAATCCGGACATGAAGCCTGTTAAACAACAGCAGCGACGGTTCCGTCCAGAGATAATGGAGGCAATTCAATCAGAAGTCAGAAAGCTCATCGATTCTGGCTTCATCCGGGAAGAACAACATCCCGACTGGGTAGCCAACATCGTCCCCGTCGCCAAGAAGAATGGGAAGATCCGGATCTGCATCGACTTCCGTGATCTAAACGAGGCCTGCCCCAAAGACGAATTCCCATTGCCAATCACAGATGTCATGATTGACAATACTTGTGGATTCGAGCGAATGTCCTTTATGGACGGGTTCTCAGGATACAATCAAATCAAGATGTATCCCGATGACGAAAAGCATACCTCCTTCAGGACTCCTCTAGGGGTATATTGCTACACCGTCATGCCCTTCGGACTGAAAAATGCAGGGGCAACATACCAAAGGGCCATGAACGCCATTTTCCATCAGCAAATGCGGAAAACGGTGGAATGCTATGTCGATGACATCGCGGTGAAGAGTCGCACTAAAGGTGATCACATAGCAGACCTGAAGGTGGTCTTCGACATCATGCGGGCTCATCAATTGAAGATGAACCCCACCAAATTCTTCCTGGGGGTAGCCAGTGGCAAATTCCTAGGATTTGTTGTGACTTCCACAGGAATCCATTTGGATCCAGAGAAAGTCCGCGCTATCCAAGAGATGCAACCCCCCAGAAGCCTCAAGGAGCTCAGGGGATTACAAGGACGATTGGCGTACATCCGCAGGTTCATATCAAACTTTTCCGGGAGATGCCAACCCTTTGCCAAGCTGATGAAAAAGGGTGTTTCATTCATTTGGGACGACGCTTGTCAAAAAGCATTTGAGGAGATCAAACACTACCTCACCCAACCACCAGTTCTTGCAGCTCCGGTGTCCGGAAAGCCTTTCCTGGTGTACGTCCGAGCAATGGATCATTCCCTGGGAGCTCTACTAGCTCAGAATGATGAACAAGGACGAGAACAGGCAATCTACTATCTGAGTAGAACAATGATCGGAGCCGAACATCGGTACAACCCGATCGAGAATGAATGTTTGGCACTAGTGTTCGCCATTCAGAAAATGCGACACTATCTGGTAGGCCAGACTATAAATGTCATATCAAAAGTCAACCCTCTGAGGTTACTTATGACAAAGCCTTCTTCACTAAATGGCCGGCTGGCAAAATGGGCCATATTGCTATCACAATATGAGATGCATTTTCTGCCACAAAAGGCTATTAAGGGACAAGCGGTGGCGGACTTCTTAGCTGAACACCCAGATCCGAGGGCAGCCAAACTCTATGAGGATCTCCCAGACGAGGCCGCCGAAGTCTGCCTGACTCAGACGTTGTTCGAAAGTCAAGTATGGCAACTTTTCTTCGACGGTGCATCAAGGACAAGCCCAAAGGGACACGTAGTGGCGGGGGTAGGAGTAGTACTTGTCTCCCCACAAAATTATGTGATCCCCCGAGCTGTCTCGCTAACGGAGCCTTGTTCCAACAATGTGGCGGAGTACAATGCTCTATTGATCGGGATGCAGCTCGCCGATGAGATTGGCGTTAAAAATCTCGAGGCATACGGTGACTCTAAACTCATCGTCAGCCAAATTCGCGGGGAGTACGAAGTCAGACATGAAGACTTAGTACCCTATTACAACGCAACTATCCGCATGGCCGAGGGGTTTGCTAACTTCTACATCGACCATGTACCGCGCAGGCAAAATGCGCACGCCGATGCACTCGCATCCCTTGCAGCCTCCCTAGCTCTTCCAGCTGGAGCAATGGAGAAAATATTCGTCTACAGCCACGACCTGTACTGTCCAAAAATTTCACTCGGAGACTGCCCAGGGTCAACGGGAGACCATCACGACAAGGAAACACTTGAAGTGTCAACTGGTCTAGAGCTTAAAGACTGGCGATTCCCCTACATCGACTATGTCTTGTACGGCATCCTGCCTGAGGACACCAAGGAAGCGGCTGCCATTCGAAGGAAAGCCCCCAAATTCTACTATAATGCGATTTCGCGAACATTGTATCGTCGTTCGCATGACGGGATCCTGCTCCGATGCCTCTCATCAAAAGAAGCCCAAGGAGTATTGAAAGAAGCCCACGATGGTACGTGCGGAGCTCATCAACCTGGCCCGAAATTGGCACATCGACTCCAAAGGTTGGGTTACTATTGGCCCAAGATGATCGCCGATGCTGTCGCTTATGCTAAGAGATGTCACGCCTGCCAAATACACGGCGATTTCATCCATCAAGCACCAGGGTACCTCCACTCTACGACCTCTACTTGGCCGTTTGAAATGTGGGGGATGGACGTGGTTGGCCCTATCAGCCCACCATCATCGAAAGGACATCGGTTCATTCTAGCGATAACCGATTACTTCTCAAAGTGGGCCGAAGCTATCCCTTTGAAAGAGGTAAAATCTTCTAACGTGATCAAGTTCGTGAAACATCACGTTATTTACCGCTTCGGTGTGCCTCGGCGTATCATCCATGACAATGGACCCCAGTTCATCAGCCAGGCTTTCCAGAGATTCTGCGCGAAGTTCAGAATCCAGAGTGTGTCCTCAACGGCATACTATCCTGCTGCTAACGGTCTTGCAGAAGCCTTCAATAAGACTATTGGCAAGCTTCTTAAAAAGTTCGTCTCGAAAAGTCAACGAGATTGGGACGACAAGTTGGGTGAATGCTTATGGGCTTATCGCACAACTGTGCGAACCCCGACTAAGGCCACGCCGTTTTCCTTGGTATACGGATGTGAAGCCGTGCTTCCCCTAGAGATCCAAATTCCATCTCTACGCGTCGCCTTGATAGCGGAGATGACGACCGAGGAGAAGCATCGACAGCGACTCCAGGAACTGGAGGCCTTAGACGACAAGCGTCTGCAAGCCCAACAGCAAATCGAGCTCTACCAGGCTCGAATCACCAGAGCCTTCAACAAGAAAGTTAAAGTGCGAACTTTCAAGAAAGGCGACCTTGTCTTAGCCGTCCGAAGACCTATGGTCATGACGCACAAGACAAAAGGAAAATTTCAACCAAAATGGGAAGGACCATTTGTGATAGAGTCAGTCTACTCAAATAGGTCATATCGCCTCATAACTTCAAATGGCGATACACTCATGATGCCGATCAATGGCAAATTCTTGAAGAAATACTACCCTTAATAGTACTCTTCCTCTGATCAAGTTAAAAGTACACCTCTGATCAAACATCCGGCACCTCCGACGGCTAAGGATAGAGGAAAATGTTGGCCTTTAAGCCCGACATAAATCCTCGACAACTCATCATGCTGAGGGGAATAGCATGACTAGCCCAGCTCAAACGGTAGTTGGTAAAGGCATGTCAAACCCGTTGACAGCTGAGGATTTGCTAAAAATCCTAAGGGACACGTTCCCATTTGATCCGACGCCCTCGACGGCTAAGGATAGAGGAAAATGTTGGCCTTTAAGCCCAACATAAATCCTCGACAACTCATCATGCTGAGGGGAATAGCATGGCTAGCCCAACTCAAATGGTAGATGGTAAAGGCATGTCAAATCCGTTGATAGCTGAGGGTTTGCTAAAAATCCTAAGTGGACTCGAGTCCACTCTTTCCTCCAAAATCCCTTACCAATTCTCGTCCATAGAATGGTAGGACCACAAAATGCAATCATTACTACGTTAACACTATACCTCTGGTAATGAATACTCTTTGTTGAGTATAAACTTGGCTTGTTAACTCTGCATAGAGTAACAAACTCTCAAATTTGCCAAGTTAACACTATACCTCTGGCATTTCAAATTCCACTTGTCAATTCTCATCAATAGAATGACAGGTCCTCAAATTGCTCTTATCACGAGCCAATTCTTGTCAAGTTAACATTACACCTCTGACAAACTACTGTTTAAGTTAACATTACACCTCTAAGCAGTACATCGAGTGCCTGTCAAGTTAATATCACACCTCTGATAGTCACCTTTCTTCAGACTTCCATATCGAAGCTGAAATGCATGATGCCAAGTTAACACTACACCTCTAGCATCCGAGTCATCGCTAAGTTCAACAATACACCTATGGCCATGACCGTTCCTCGACTTCCTCGTCTAAGTCGAGATGACCAATGCTAAGTTCAACATCACACCTCTAGCATTACCTCACTGTTAAGTTAAACATTACACCTATGACAGTGACATTCTGAGTTAAGTTAATATCACACCTCTGACTCACATCCTTGTCGAGTTAACACCACACTTCTGACTAGACTATCTCCAACCCGTTAAGTTAATATCACACCTCTAACGGTAAAAGCTTTACTAGATTCCTCGCGGGTCTAGTTTCACTTGTTATTCTCTTCAACAGAATAACAGGTCCACCTAAAGACATTGTTAGGTTAACATTACACCGCTGACAATGTTTTATCAAATTCCCCAGCTGACCTTGAATCAAGTCAATCCCAGACACTTGACAAAAGTTCACCTTCTCTGGGAGTACGCATTCCCCCTGTCACTTTCTTTTATAAAGTGGCGGGTCCACCAAAATCATTCTTTTGCTTCTAAACAAAACATTCAAGACAACATAAAGAGGCAAAAAGAAAAGTGTCACTTTTATTCATATCCAAACACATGAAAGTGATACAAAACGCTCTCTTATACAATAAGATTGAGTGTTACAATTAAGGAGTACAAAGAAGTCCCTCTCTCTCTCTGAGGCCGTACTCACTCCTTGAAGCCGCATCTGATCCTAAGTGCATGATGTCTGAAGAAGTGCCAAATTGTGGCGACTGTTGGAACCGATTGCACTTTGATGCACGACGCCAACTTCGAAAGCGCCCTAGCTGACTAAGCCAGGAGCAATGGTGTTCTTGAGGTCCGGTGGCAACAGAAGAGCCTGCAACCCTTCGTTCAAGAGTTGATCTTTCCCCCGCAGGCCATCCAAAGGACATGGACTGTCCTTGATGTCACTTCTGGGATGGGAGAGGAAGAGGATCCTCTCCGCCACCGCAACCGCCGGAACCTCATCGCCGTCATGCATACCCTGACCATCTCTTGCCATCAGGCAAGAGTGGTGCAGGAGATCTGAAGAGACCTTGGCGAGATTTGGGTCCTCGTCAGAGATATAATTTACTCTCTTACAAACGACGAGGACCATAATTTACTCTCTTACAAACGAACATTGAGCAAGTTCGCCAGCCGATATATTCTTTCCGGGGCCCAGCGAACCTGAAAAAGGACGATCAAGCCTACCTGCAAAGAATAAACAAGAGAGTTAGAAATCTGAAACTTAGTATACTTTAACAAAGAAAACTAAGTGACAGACGCGGCAGTCATTGAAGACTTCAGACGCGGGAACAACCCGCACGGTCAAACCACCGCGTCGGCAGAAACAGACGCGAGTCAAAACTGTGCCACGCACAGGATTCAAACGCGGCCTCAGTTTGCACCCGCGTATAATGTACTAGACGCGAAAAACTTCAAACGCCGAAAATTGCCATCTCTCTGCTGGGTGAACAGGAGTTGCAAGATTCAGGTCTGAAACGCGCCAAGGCAATAGCCATGAGCAAAGCCAGCGTCAAGAGCCCGCGTTCAGAAAAGTTCAAGTCACCAGCACAAATTCCAGAATAGGAATGCACCAGAATTTCATTCAGATGCCTATGCCAAAATACATGCTATGGACATCATCGGGGTGACATACCAGCAGAAACCTCTGTCCAGAGTTGGCCTCTCTGCATCCAAACGCGGGTGCGCAAGATGACATGAGAGAGGATTCCTTCTGAAGAGACCAAACAGAGGCATGAGAGCTCTGGGTCATCTTCATCCACGGGGTCACCTTCACCCATGAAGACGGTTCTCTGAAAGATAACTCAAGGCGAGACTCTCTCGGAGCAAAACAAATGAAAACAGTCTAAGTTGGATTGTTGAAGAGGGAGAGGGTGCACTCTATTTATAGGCAGTTCCTAATAACTGTCATTAATGGGGCATCAATCGGAACCGTCGCGCACAACTGTCAAAGCCCAATCAAAAACGGACGTGTGGAACGCTGCTTTGGAAACCGTCGAAGTGCGCCGGGTTTTCAACCGCCAGCGTCGGTTCTGTATGCAAGAGCATTAACGCCTGAATCCAATGAGAGGCCGACGCGTGGATAACTGCCTTGGGAAGCAACGGATGACCCGGAACCCCAATCGACAGTGAAGACTTGACGTTCAAAGATCTCCTAAAAATCTTTTAAGTCATGCTGCATTGAACGCAGATGGGAAAGTCGCTCGAGGCTGCGTATCCCGTGTCTGCTCGATCCGCGTCTTTCTTAGCAAGACAGATTCGCGTTATTCAGAGCCGCGTTTCACTCTGTGATTGACGCTGCGTCTCACTCCATGGACTGACGACCGCGTCTCACTTTATGGATCAATGCTGCGTCTCATCAAGAAGACCGCGTATCAATCTGAGATTGACGCTGCGTCTTATCAAAAGGACTTAGTAAATCTAAGTTCCTGTGGACTGACGGCCGCGTCTCACTTTATGGATCAATGTCGCGTCTCATTAAGAAGACTCAGAGTCAAGGCCGCGTTTCATTAACAGAACTTAGTCTTACCTAAGTTTAATATTCACAGCCAGTTACCAAGGAGTTGGATTCGCCTACAGCTGAGCAAAGAAGATGGAGCAAAATTTTTCAAACTTTTATTATAAATAGTAAAAGTGGATACAAACACTCTAAACAGAGTGTCCTCTTCTTTACTAAAAAGGGGAAAAGAAAAGAAGGCTAAATGTCCTGGTTCGCCAAGGTACGGATTTGTTCCCTAAGGCGGTGAATCTCGTGTTGGCGCGTCCTTTCAGCTTCCATAATAGCCCGGTCCCGCAGCTCCTCTTCGGATAAGAAATTTCTTGCGGCCAGCTGCGTTCGCAGAGATTCCACCCTGGAAGAATGTAGAGACAGACTCTCTTCAGCTCGCGCCTTAGCAGCTTGTTGCTCCTCTAGCTGCTTTTTGATGGTAGCAAGCTTTTCCTCATTGAGCGCAAGCACAACTTCTGCCTTGGCAATGGTGTCCCGAGCCCTGATGATGACTTGCTCTGTGCTCTGCATGACAAGCTCGGATTCCCTTGAATCGCCAGCTAGTTTCTGACATTCAGCCTGGGAATATTCGAGGTTGCGGATCTCTGCAGCGATTTGTGCCTCCGCTTCCTGTCGCTCTCGTTCTTGAGCAGCTAGGAGCCTAGTCAGGGTGGCCTGGGCCTCACTAAAAGAGCCAGCATCTTCCAAAGACTCCAGCTCCTGCAGGTAGTCTCCCAGTTGCTCTACCACCCGTAGACACGCCTTGGCAAGTGAAGGGCCTCCGGTTAATTCGACGTTCACGGCCAGATTTTTAAGAAGCGTCTGGGCAAATTGGAACGAGCTGTTTCCACGTAAGATGAGATCAATACATGATCCCATCGAAGCGAAGAATTGCTGCACCATCTGACGTGCCAGTTCTCCCATGTCTTCACCACCTAGGAAGCTTCCCGACCCCTTTTCTGTCACAGGATAGGGGATATAAGGCGGATCTTCTCGCACAAGAGTCGTGCTGGCCGTCGAGACGGCAAGAGCTAGACCGGCCGCTGACGCTTCCGGAGGTACTACCTCTACAGGAGCCTCCACGACCAATGAGGGAGTAGTAAGCACGACCTCCTCAGAAACCTCCACCGAGACTTGAGCTGTATGGTCTTCTGGAAGGGTACCAACCATCGGACTCTCCACCTGAGCCCCCTCAGTCCTCTCTGTAAGTTATCGCAGCGTCAGCCACAATGATGGAAAAGCGAAACATTTAAAACGTCAGAGCTGCCTTACCAAGTTGGAGGTCCAGAGGTGTCGAATCCTGCGGGGTAGAATTCTCCCTGGCTTCAGCAGTAACCTCCTCGCCTGGCAGAGTGAGAGCCTCCTCAGCCTCAGTGGTTGCTTCCTCTTCTGGCAGAGTGGAAGGCTCCCCAGTTTCAACAGCTGCCCCTTTGAGGGTATCTCAGCAGCCGAGACCTCAATCCCCTTGGGCCGGGTCAACTCTACCACCATCTCCTCAATATGCGAGGAGGTTGTAGCCTCAGCATCTTCGGCCGACCCTGCAACATAAGAGAAGAATGTTAGAACATCCTCTTCAAATATGTAAAGAGAAATTAGGACGGAAGATGGAAAGAGTACCTTCAGCGGGGATAATCGCCAGCGATGGTGCAGTCGATGGCTCGCCCCCATATATTTCCGCCTCCGAGATGTGGAAGAATTTGCTCTGATCAGGAAGAGCGGGTTCATCGCCATAGTCGACCTCGTCTTCAAAGGCGCTTTCCCCCGATAACGAAGAAGACGACAGCGCAACGCGAGGAAGCTCCGCAATAGCAGCCTTGCCTCCGATCAACCCAGTGGTAGGACTAGGATCAACTGCCCTAGGACTAGAAATGAAGACGCTAGGAGACCCCGACTGCCGTGCCTCACCTCTCCCTTCATGAGCAGAAGGAAGATCGGGCTGAGCTGAGAGTCCCGGAATCTCAACATCCTCTTCACCCATTATGTCGACCTCAAGCCGCTCATCATCATCACCAGCGGTGAGTTCGTCAACAAGCTCCCCCTCATCCACGGTCTTGCGGTGTGACCTAGGGGCACGGACTAGAGTGGGGAAATCTTCATCTTCCGACGGTTCCTCAACTCTAACAGGGACGTCTTCAGGAGGAGCCTCAACCCCAGCAGAGATGTCTCCGGATTGAGAGACTTCAGCCGTTAAGTCCCTCCGAGCCTTCTTTGGGCAGGCTCAGCAATAGAAGCAGAGCGTCGACGACGCTTGCTCGCCAACTGCTTAGACCTCCTTGCCCGCGGCTCCTCCCTCGTGGCTGGTGGCTCCGCCCTTGTCACTGGTGGCTCTGCCCTTGCCGGTCACGGCTCCGCCCTCACTGCTGGGGGCTCCCTCCTCGATCTTCGCCCAACCTCCTTTTGGGCCTTCAGGTACTGTTCTACGAGTTTCGTCAGTTTACTAGAATCAGTCCTGGCCTCGAGACTTGCATTGATGCTCTCAATGCATGAAGACGCCGGAAAAAAGTCTGGCGTTTGGATGGCTTGGGAGTACCAAGTACAGAAACTGAAACTCGTACGGCACTTGGGCCCCTCGAGAGGTAGACGGAAAGATACTCCCGTCCCTCCAGCCACACTATAGTACCAGGCCCGAGCACCCTCGAACAGGTTCCCTTCGAAGGCGAGTCTAGCATTGGGGTTCCCGACATAGAGCTGATCATAGCCGAACTGTCGAGCGAAGCGACTCGGCATGTACGGCTCAATGGTACATGACGTCCCTTGCCGGAAAAGCACATATCCGGGCCGGATATTTAGCAACCACCAGAAGGCCCCGCGGATAACCTCGTGAAGTCATCTGGGCCAACAGAATCAACAAGTAATCCCCGAAAGATGCATCAGGGATCTGGAGGAGGCAGCGATTGAGCTGGTAGTTTGCAGGGTCTGAAAGACACTTCCGGACGTAATACATATAAGGATCACGCCATTTTGAACCCTCCAACCGCTGTACAAAAGGGACAGAACCCTCCCTCCAACGCGCTGCCGTCATCAAAGAAGGGCAATGCATCACGTACCAAGCAATAAGGTACGTGTAAGCAGCTCGACACGAGGGTTGGGACGCTTCACCGTCGGACTCCCCTCTGAGTCAACATACGGCTTTCCCTCGGAGTCTGCAGTTTTTGGTGGCTCGCAGAAACTCTTAGTGAGCGTCCGCAGCCCGCTCTGAATACCAGCCACCACGGCCGGGAGAAGGGCTATGGGGTTCCCATGAGCCAGGAGCACCGCCGGGTACACTACGTCAGCAACAATGACTTCATGCGGCAGCGTGGGCACCACACAGCGCTTCAGCCACAGCATCAGAAAGCCCGCCAACAGCGCCCGATCGGAGATAGGGGTCCGGGCTTGATGGTGAAAGCTCTCAAAAACCAAGTCAGGGTCAAAACCGTCCTCATTCGACTCCGTGGTGTAGAAACTGTCAGGAGCCTGGTCGATCCTGTCTTCAATCTCCCTGTCAGAGCTGGGATCCAATCGGGTTATCCGATGGTCTTTGGTGTTGACATTATTGAACAAGTAGCTGGCCCAAGACAGTTGCTTGACTCCCTGCGACCGCCATTTGGTTATCTGGCCGCAAATGTGGAAGTGACATAGCACTTCCCAGTAGGTCTCATATATGAGGGGAAACTCCTCCTTCACATAGCGAAGCTCCACAGCGGTCGGGACATATTCCTCATAGGGAATATCCCCTGTCGACAGCCCCGAGACCTCGTGCAGCTCGTGCAGAGCAAGGCCCATCTCCCCGACCGGAGTGAAGAACGTCCCTGTCGAAGGATTATAACGCTCTAGAATCCCGAAGAAGTTCTGAGAGCTTTGAGGGATCCCCCACTGCACGGCCCTGACTGCCGAGTACAGTCCCACGCGCTTTAGCAGACCCCCGAGCTCGGTAAGGACAAAGCCGACCATCCTGCCCCACCAATAGTTCTCCGTGGAACGGACCCACCCCGGCGCACGGAACCCAACCGGGTAGTCACCCTCCGCCTCCATGAAGGCGTTGAGGAAGGTAGTGCCAAGTTGTGGTATCTCCCCAGCTGGAACCTCAGTCCTGCGCGACCCAGGGAAAAGGCCGATAACTGACCTGTCATGGCTATCATGACGGTATACTTTGTGGGAGCCCAAATCACCGAGAGTGATCTCGGGAACATATCGAGCAAGGTCCCATTCCATCTTCCGAGGGACGGACATATGCTGGAAGTAGGACAGCGGGAACATCCTCTCCATGGCCGGAAGAAAGAATCTTCCACCCTTTATTTGACGGAGCCATTTGTAAGTTCCGTCATACACGCTATGGCCGCCCTCGTGGATACGATCTCCGAAGAAGAAGGCAGGCTTCTCCAGCTTGATGCCAGCATCTGTTGCGAATGCTGCATCAGTCATAAACACCCGAAGAGTTCTCATGTCAACATTTGAGAGCCTCTCTCTGCGATCCGGTGACTTGTCAGCAGTTACAGGAACGGTCCTTTGTAATACAAAAGTCAAATCCCGGTCAGCACCACCTACATGACCAAAGTGGCACTTCTTGGCGAGTGAAGTAGCAGGGCGTGGCGCTGCAAAAAGAAAAGGACACTTAGTTAGATACTCTATCAAAAGCATAAAAAAAAAAATGCTAAGTGTTCATAATCCGCACGCAGAAGAGACACTGGACGCAGGAATTATCAAATTCGCGTCCAGACCTGCGCATCCACGCAGAGAGACACTGGACGCAGGAATTATCAAATCCGCGTCCAGACCTGCGCATCCACGCAGAAGAGGCACTGGACGCAGGAATTATCAAATCCGCGTCCAGACCTATGGGATCGGCGTCTCCACAACATTCTCCTTGATGTTACTTCTGGGGTGCGAAAAGAAGGGAGTTATCCACCTTAACCCTTCCACCACCATAATCGCCAGAAGTTAAGGAGGGTAACTCCCTTCCTTTCACATCCCCAGATGTCAAAGTGCTTGGACTCGGGTGCCAGATTCATCAAAATCGGTAGCTGATGAAACAGAACGCAAGGATCAAATCCGCGTTCTGTAAACTAAGTCCGCGTCTGAACCCTTCACAAATAGAAAATATTCTAAGTGAAGAATCTGAAGCGCAGGACTCAAGGGCGCGAGGGTCCAAACCCGCGCCTCGGTTATCAACCCAAAGACTGCGTCTGGGAATCAAACACGATTTAAAATTCGCGTGTTAAGGGTTCTTAAAAGTTCTTTGAACTTCTTTAATGGAGAAACTTCCGCCTAAAAGGCCTTTACCTTGGAGACCTGGGAGAACGACGTCCTGTGCAGAGGAGGAGCTGCCCCTCTGGGCCTCGGCAATGGTCGCCTTAGAGGACGACGCGGTCGGCTTGGCCTTGGGTGCCATTGGTGATCAGAGGTCAATGAAGAAGATGAGCAGTAATGGAGAAGAAGAACTCTCTTAAATCTCTGAGTAAGCGCGTTCGGAGAAGAAGATGCATCCCTCCAACTGTTGCCTTTTATAGGCACAGGGATTCGCGAAGATACGCGGCGTGTGGCCCGGTAGACGCTGCAGCGAGTCGCCGCTTGACGCGTGTAACAAAATCGTTTCTGAACGGAGAAGATCATGCGTCGCAACCCCGCCACGAGTCAGCAGTCGACACGAGGAGCAGTTCATTTAATGAACCAGGAAATCCGCGCGCCAAAAGGCGAAATTTCGCCGGTTCCCTAGGCCAGCTGGCGACGTAATCATGACATGGCACAAAATTCGCGCCCAAAGAACGCACCTCCTCGATGGACATGCCACGTCAGCCTCTCCATGAATGCATTCGGAAGGTCGCGTCTCTCTAAGAAATTCGCGTCCTTCCAGTCTGGCCAAATATCGCGTCTGCCTTATGAAGATCAGTCACGTCTCCATTGCCAAAGGACGCACGTTACAGAAATCGCGCCTTTACAGCAGTACCATCTCTGCTTTTTGAAAAAGAACCTGCGTTTGGCCTCTTGCTTCTGCAAAATCAGTTCAACAGTACACTGACGCAAGCAGACGACCAACCACTCCTGGCTTAAAGCGCGCCAGTGACAGACTAAAAGCAATCGGGGAGGTTTAGACTGTGCATCTAGACACTCAACATGATCAACTCTAGGGGCTTCAAAGAGTTCAACAGTACACTCACGAAGACCAACTCCAGATAAGATTAAACCCGGAGCATCAACAGTCTAGTCATGAAGGCGAACTCAGCTAGAGTCCAAAGTATTTCGAAATCCGTCCCAGTTAACTGCGGAATGTCGAAAACTTTGGAGGGGGTTCTGTAGGCTGTCTAAAAATCACAAAGACAAGCCACCAAAACGCAGAGATTCAAGATCAAGGCGCGTTGGCTCAACGCCCGTGTCTCAGCATCAAGGCGCGTTGGCTCAACGCCCGCGTCTCAGCATCAAGGCGCGTTGGCTCAACGCCCGCGTCTCCGCATCAAGGCGCGTTGGCTCAACGCCCGCGTCTCCGCATCAAGGCGCGTTGGCTCAACGCCCGCGTCTCAGCATCAAGGCGCGTTGGCTCAACGCCCGCGTCTCAACAACAAGGTGCCCCCACCTTGGTTGTAACCACCCCGATTATGGCGCCATCCACCGCCCATGTAGCGGGGAAGTTGGCCCTCATCGTGGAGCACTTTTAGGGGGCACGATCACCCCCTAAAAACCCTATAAATAGTCCCGTCACTATTGAAGGAGGAGGACGATTATCGGGCAAAGGAGAGATTCCAAAAAAAAAAGAGGAGAGATCATCGACAGAGAGAGAGAAGACCCTTCAGCGAGCTTACTGAGTACTAGCCGCTCTTCGCCTACCTCCTCTTCTAGAGTTTTGGTAGAGGGAGCTGAGTTACTCCCTCTACCTGCCAAGGAGAAGATCCCTCGACGGTCCAGAACGGTCATCTGGTCAACGGAGAACAAGATTCACTCTCCACCGCCACCCGAAGAACCCAGCACTAAACAAAGGGGGAATTCAAGATTCAATATTCTCCCTCCCTTGTAACCGGAAGATTAAGCCGGCTGTAATTTTTCATCTGATTCAAGGAAACGTTACGCCAGCCACCCTTTTCCGTGATCCACAATGACAACCTAGTGGCCCGAGTGGCAGCTGCTGTGCAAGTAGAATGATTGTGTCCGAGTTGTCTATGTCAGTATTTATTATTATTATTATTACCTCCTTATCTTTATTCTAAATCAGGAAATACCTAAAATATTCTAGGTTATTCTTATTACAATGCATGTCTAACCATTACCAGTTAATAATTAATAGTTACCGTATTTTATCCATAATCATGATTTGTCACAGAAAGAAATCAATTCCTATCCCTAAACATGATAAAATTTAATTTATAAAATAAAACACTCACAAGCTGGCCATAATCAGGTAGCTCTCTTTCCCACGATCGCAACGGATCCAGAATCATCCAATCGGAGTCCGGATGCTCCCGATATCGCCCGAACACTAAAAGTAATAGAAATGGGTTAAATATGTAAATAAAAGGAATTCAAATGCAATTAACAAATTGAATCAGGGGGTTTTCTGTAAAATTACCTGTAATGGATTTGGATGCGGGTTTGGGCTCATAACGGGTCGGGTTTGGATCAATACCCAAACCCATCACTTAAATGAAATGGGTAGTGGATGTATAGGGTTAACGGGTTTTAACCCAAACCCAATAGGGGCTAATGGGTTCGGGTTACACCCGAACCCACTTTCCCACAAACAACAGCAGCAGCAGCAAGCTGCTGCTGCTCTTGTGCGGCCGGCCGGCGGCGGTCCCGGCTCCGGCTGTGCCGTGAGAGAGAGAGAGAGAGAGAGAGAGAGAGAGAGAGAGAGAGAGAGTAACAGAGAGAGGAGGGAAAGAAAAGAGAAAAGAAAAGGAAAGAAAAGAAGAAGAAGAAGAAGAAGAAGAAGAAGAGGAAGAAGGAGAAGGTGGCCGGCCTGGGGAGGCGCCGGCCAGGGGTCGCGGCCGGCGGTGGCGGCCGGCGGCCTGGCCGCTGGTGACGGGTCGTGTCCCCCCTTGTTGGGCGCACAGAGAGAGAGAGTGAGAGAAATAGAGAGAGAGAGAGAGATTTAGAGAGAGAGAAGAGAGAGTTGGGGAGAGAGAGAGTGTAAGAGAGAGGGGGTTTGTGATAGTGAGAGAGAGAGAGGTAGAGGAGAGAGAGGATTTTAAATTAGAGAGGAGAGAGAGATGGTGGTGGCACAGGAGTCAGCGGGGAACTCTCCAGCGAAATGGAGAAGAGGAAAGAAAAGAAAGGAAAAGAAAAAGATTAATATATTAATTTATTATTATTATTATATTGGCCCAAAATTCGACCAGCTCCGAACGGTGCCCAAAAATTACAGAAAATAGAGAATATTACCTTGAGACCTAATATGAAAACGGTTTAAAGAAATTTGATCCGGTTTGCAAATTAAAAATCTCGAAAAATGTCGCTGGTACCGGGCGATACCGGTTTGGCCGGATTTTCGATAATTCAGAAAAATCCCCAAAATCCCCTAACGTAGATAACACGATTTTTAGGCGCATTGTGGAAGCAGATTTTCAAAATACAACTCCATTTGTGAATTAAAAATCGTAAGGCCGATTATCGGTATCGGTCGACACCGACTCTGGAGATTTTCCAAAATAATCCAGAAAAATTCCAGAAAATCCTGAAAAATCTAAAATATTAGAAAATGCTTTTTTAAAAAACTGAAATCAGCTCAATCGGACTACCACGGAGGTCAAATCAATTTTGTATGTCGTATCGCGAACTGATACTGTGATACGTACATCAGGGAGCAGGGGGTTACATTTCTCCCCACCTTACAAAAAATTTCATCCTCGAAATTTCAATGCAGGTGTGAGAATAATATTTCAACCCCAAAGCCTAAAGGTTATGGGTTCACGACATTTCCGCTGCGCACTCTGCTATCTATAAAGAACTCGGAATGGAGAAGTATGGTAGTGAACTAATCCTAACGGATTGGAAGCCACAAGAAGCCAAGAAAACGAGAAGGAAATCGAATATTCTGGTTGACAACCGGAAGGAAGGAATACAAACGAGGCAAGAAATAAATTGTCAACGGCATGGTATTCTTGTACTCGTTGCTGGAATCCCAAATTCAGATACAGACTAACTTGAATCTGAATCTGATTGTACTGTTGGTAAGAGCCCGAGTATTGACCCAGGTGGTTACCCACACCAGGTGTGAACCTAAGCTCTGATACCACTTTGTAACGCCCCGATCCTAAAGATACGGAGACGTTATGGCGACGTACATACGCGAGGTGAAAACAACCTCACGCGTACGTTAAGCCTCAATACAGGAAATCACCTCATAGTTATAGGGGTCCCAGCCGAAATAAGTACAAGAATACCTGCAGAAAAAGGTGAATGATCATAATAGATAGTAAAGATAGGGACAAATAAGATAACAACAATAAATCATAAAGATACCTATGAAGTGTCTCGATGAGGAATCTCCTATGTGACTCCAAGGCACTCTCGGATTCTACGGTACGCGGATCTCCAATCTGGGCACGCAAACCTAGGGTCGTCAGAAAGCGACCTAGTGAGTGGTAAAATGAAGGAGGCAGTAATATATACAATGGTAATACAAGCACGATACTAATATATAATACATGATGTGGGACTAGGGATACCATATAATATGGATATAATAAGCAGTAGAAATATAAACATGTAAGCAGTAGAAATATATAAACAGGTCATCGAGTCATGTCTCTAATCGTATCCAGTTTATATAATCTATAATGTTATCTAGTGGTGACATGATAGAAGTGAACATGCTAGTGGTGATGTGATAGTAGTGAACATGCAGATGGGCATATGCTAACTAACCAGTATACGGTGTGGAGCATAGACAGTAATGATGTCTGCAAGGTATACAGAAAATATAATATATGCACATATGTATGAATAGTATGCCACTACAGAAAGTGTAACATGTATCAGTTAAAGTAACAAGTATACATGTAACATAATATCAGGATAAATGATCAGGTACAATAATAAGTACAACTATACGATAGTAAACATGTATCAGGCAAGGAACAGTAACAAGTAGTAAACATGTATCAGGCAAGTCATGTTATTTATACAATAGTAGCAATCAGTACCACCTGTATTTTAATCAATCTCTTCCAGTGTCCCATACCACTGGCAGTTCATACTGGAGCCCGTACTCCAGTCGAACCCATCCGGACATGGCCTACGGGTACCATTATCCAAACGAGAGAGTGACCAAATAACAAGTGTTCCCGACGTCACTATTGTGTGTATACTGTTTTATTATGTTAATTGGAAACCCATGGTCGAGGAGTTCTTATCGGATGGGTGTATCCCGTGCATACCCGGGACAACGGCCTTAAACAGACCCCTGGCTGCTGAGACCAGGGCCAGCCCGCTAGAGCTGTAACATGTAACGGGAATCTCAATGAGCTAAAATAATAACGGGATGCTCATGAGTAACAGACGGTAGCCAGCACTACCCCGTCCCTGCAGTGGGACAAACAATGGATCCAGACATCCACCCGATATGATCTAATCAACCGTCAAGTCTCCCCATACCCAAGTTAGCTTTATGATCTGATATGTCAAGTATACAATGTCACAAGAACAAATACATGAGACGGGTAACATGATAACTAGACCTGAGCTCTGTTGATAGCATAGAACCACCTCACGTTTGTGGCATCTACGCGACGCGACTCCCGCGTCTGCGATCCCCACGTCTCACTCTCAAAACCCACATCCCCCTGTACACACACACTCTCTCTCCATGTACTTCTCTCTCTGGTTCTCTCTTTCTCTCTCTTGATTTTCCCTCTCTCTATCACTTTCTCTCTAACGCGTTGACGCGTTGATTTCCTGGATTCCGAGATCAGGGATTTCACTATGTTTTCTAATGACTTAGGCGAGTGTTTTTCGCTTTCCTCTTGACTTCCCTATTTCATCTGGTCGACTTGTATTATTCACAATTTATGCTGTTTGGAACTAGCACCTTCTTTGATTGTGTTCAGCTATTATTATATCACTTGACAAGTACACACTTGATATATTAACACTTGACATGCTTTTACTTGATACCTATCGTCTACATGCTAATACCTGACACCTGTCTATATCACTTGTCAACTATCGTGTCATCACCTGACAACCGACTTACTACTACTTGACACTTACTTCTTACTATGACATGACTTATCACCTGCCCCCTGATATATTATACTTGACCTGTGATTATCACATTTACGGGAATACTATACTTGTTATCCTACATTACATGCAGTGACTTGAATCTTGTACTTGTTATCCTGTATTATATATACAGTGACCTGAATGTATAGTACTCATGTACTCCTGAACTCCTGATCATGTCTTGCACCTGCTATTCCCGTAATTGACAATTACATGCCAAATCATAAAAAGGAACAACTTGCATCGGGTCGGGGGAAACTTGCGGCTATCAATATATGTTTGTGTTTACAGTGGTACTAGGCATGTTGTGCAACTAAAACTTCCGGTCTGACCTGTAGGCCTTCAGGCGACCGAGGGGAGTGCTAGCTCCCTCCTTCCTGGTACCATCTTGATAAAGGCATCCTATAAGACCCTCCTGTAGGCCTTGCGGCCGGTTCCATACACCTGCGATGGAACGTCCTGGGTCGTGGTCCCGGGCATGTACGGGACCCACTGTAAACATTGTTCGTTGATACCCCCATTGGTTTCCAATAACAATCTTACTTTACTCAGATGTGGATATATGTGCGCTGGGACGCTAGATCACATATCTAGACATCAGGGTAAGACGAGTAATAATAATAATAAAAGATGCCAGCTATGAATTTGCAGTATGCCTTGCCATGTTTGCTTGTATCGGATTTTACTTTGGATTTCCAGTTTTATGATTATTATACTATACCTGTTCATATCCTGCTTTCTACTTGTATTCTATCCTGCCTGTCTCTTGCTCTTATCTGATCATACTATGAGTCTTCCCTGCTTGATATCATATGTTGTATATCTACTTGCTCCTGCATGCTTATGCCTACGACACGGTTTTCAATGCATGTTATGATTCAGATTTATCGATACACATGTGCTTATCTATGCTCGCCACCTGGCATTCGCATCACCACTAGCTCGGGGAGTTCTGACTCCCCTGAATCCTCATGTCCAGGTCTTGGAGCTTGGAGCGTGTGGATTCTCCCAGTTGCTGATCAGAGTGGCGTAACGGTAGCGTGGATTTCTAGCATACCGCCCAGAGCCCTATCCTCCCAGGCCTCCTTGTGCGGCTCTAGAGTTCTTCTGCTATGACTCTGAGCCATCGTTTGTACTGTCCATACTTGTACATCTTCTTGTATTCTCGCAATTGTGCCATATTGGTAATGTAATATTCTTGTAATATTTATCACATCTGGTGATAACTTTGTAGCTGTACTCATGTGTTGGAATGTATAATGCATCACGTGCTTCTGTACTCTGATTCTTGCCTATACTGATGCTTAGTGTATATACGTGAGGGTATTTCTGACCTGCGTATATACGTCACAGTAACGTCTCCGTACCCGCCGGATCGGGGCGTTACATTGCATATGGATATAATCCAATATACAAGAAATATATATATTCATGTTTTTGACTCTAATTCCAAAATATGTTTTGTTAAAAATACCAAAACATAAAACACATGAATAAGTAAGTCGAAACTAAGTTTGTCTAGGAAGTTAAGCATGCATGTATATAGGATGAATCTACTATACATAAAACATTTAAACTTGTTTTGATCTATCTATTCATAAAACCAAGATCGGTTAAACCAAAAACGGAAAAACCGAAAACCAATATTCAAAACATGAAACGTGTGTGTTGTGAACTTGAGCATATCATACAATTCTAATCTTTACATAATGGATCTAAAACTCAAACTAAACTAGGTACCGATGTCTTCTTGTAGAGCGCCGTCTCCAAGCCGACTCGATCCAAAACTTCGTGATCTACCGAGCTTGACTCCAATGAGTGCTATATATGATTGTCGCTCGGGCTCTTGAATCACCATGTGAATAGCTTCCAAATCATCTTGTTGAAGCTAATCACCTACTAACATCTAGATTAATAATCTGAAACTAAAATCACAAGATTATTACTACACATAACTACATGAGTTAATCATCATCAAAACTAGAGTGGAAGGCCTTTGGGCCACAATCTCCCCCTTTTGATGATGACAAAACTCATGGAGTTATATATGCATGGATTAAAGTTAAGCTTCAAGAAAGCTCCCCCTTAACTCATGCATCAAGATAAACAATTAAGTATGCAATGAATGTTCATAAACATGTATGCATTAACATGCATAAAACACATAAATTTCTAAAACATACTCTTGATACCAATTAAATAAAACACATAGTCTTGTTACCAATTAAATAAAACAAGTACATTTTCAAAACAAGCTCTTGATACCAATTTGCAAAATAAAACAAAACTAATGAAGCTCTTGATACCAAAAAAAATAAACATAACATATGTTCTTTAAATGATGCTTTTGATACCAATTGAACTTTAATAAAATATAAAACATGCATACACACACATGTACACAAACATGCATATAAACTACAAACTCAAATTCTTCTCCCCCTTTTTGTCAATCATCAACAAAGGGGTAAAAATAAACAAATGTTCTCCCCCTTTTTGTTCAAAATAAAGAATCAACAAAGGGGTAAAAACATGATACCAATTAAAAAAAATGTCAATGAAGTGCATAAATGATATCAATTGAAATGAGTATAAAAACATTTTAAGGGATGCCTATCAAATGATACCAATTGAAATAAAGGTAAACGAGACATTGTAACAATTGTTTCAAATTAAACATTTTATATGAAAACATATATCAAATGAAAACAAAATCTTGATACCAATTGATAAGTAAACAAATAACATACCAATTGTAAGAAAACAATCTTGATACCAATTGAAATTAAACATAACAAAATTTGAATTTCTAAACAAGGATTTTGATACCAATTGTAAATATTTTTCATTTAACATATGATACCAAATGAAATTTTCAATCATAAAGTATGGGAGTGGAAATCAAATACAATTGAAAGATGAAATACAAGTTTTCTCCCCCTTTATGAAATACCAAATGAAATAATGGATAAGCTTGTATATGGATACCAATTGAAAACTAGTCAATTGAAACAGATAGTCATTATAAAATAAGCTTTATCATGATCAAAATTTGTGCTCTAAGATATATGAATATAATAAGCACAAAAAAAAACATATATATGTATGAAAAATTAGATGCCAATTGAAATTAATACTCTTTGAAGTGCAAGCATACATACATAAAAATATATATGAGAACACAAGAAATGTCAATATTGATACCAATTGAAAGAATCCAATGATACCAATTGAAACAACAATAATATCAAATTTTGGGAATTCTAGTTTTATTCTTAAATTTCTTTATCTATCAAGAAGTTTTTCTCAAGAGTTTTCTTTGTGTTTTCTTTTTCAAAAACTTTGTGCACTCACATACTTGAGCTTTTCATTGCAAATCTATCCTCTAGGATCTTGTTTGT
Source organism: Agave tequilana (assembly GCA_038442645.1). NCBI lineage: Eukaryota > Viridiplantae > Streptophyta > Magnoliopsida > Asparagales > Asparagaceae > Agave > Agave tequilana. Next base: position 107,522 of record JAVJIF010003960.1, on the reverse strand, counting down.
GAGAGGTTTTGTTTGTGTTCTTTGAGATCACCAAGTTGTGTTTGTGATCTTTGGGATCACCAAGTTGTAATCTTTCTTTACTTTGTGCTTGGCTTTGTGCCTACCTTCTTGTGTAGAGGTGTGAGAATTAGAGTTGTGTACTCCTTATTTGTATTGTTGTAATTTCTTGGTGGAGGTCCCTCTGTGAAAGGTCCTTGGTGGACATAGTGGAAATCCTTCTGTGTGAAGGCGGGGACGTAGAGCAGTGGCTCGAACCTCGAAATATATCCTTGTGTTTGCATTTGAATCTCTTTATCTCTCAACTCTATACTCTCTTTATATCTTGCATTGCTATTCTTGATCATATTTAAACTATGCTCAAGATCGGAACAGAACTAGCACTTGGAAATGTGTGTTTATGATTGGTGTGAAAAATGTCTGCTAATAATCCCTCAATACTTCCGTTATAGCATTGACTCGACGGGTCGAATACACAGGGACGGGAGGGGATAGAAGTATTAACTGTCCTTATTCACGTCGATTGTTAAAAATTTCTTTTTTGTTAAATAATGAGAAAAAAAATTCAGAAGTAATAGGTGAAGAAGGAAATGAAATAGGTGATGTAAAAACAAAAGAGAAGTGGTTTGTGGAGTCGGTAAAATAAAAGCAAGAAGTAGAAATGAAGAAGAAAATGAAGTGATTTGGAAAACAAATGAAAAGAAGATGAAACTTGTGATGAAGAAGATGAAAACAAAGGTGAACTAAGAAGATAGTGAAAACAACGATATAAAGATAAAAGAAGAGTTTTGAAATCAGTTTTAAACAAGATAAAAAGAAAGAGAAAACTATGATAGAAAATTCATGGCTACTAACTACTAATTGCTCCACTAACCATGCTAACCTTTTAGTGATAGTTTTCTCATATGGATCATTCACCATCACTAATTCTTGGCTTCAAGAGACGATACAAAGCATGACTCATAAGATTGTTCTTTTACATTCAAACCACACATCCATACCACACAATTAAAATGCAAGTTACTATTAAATTATCAATACCAAGTAGAGGTGAGCATGAACTAAAGAAGATATTGCAAGTTAGCTTGTTAGTAGTTAGATGTCAGAATGTTAGAATCCATCATCATGAGCCATCAATGGCTCTTGCAAGAGCAAGGCCTTATAGATGCTATTAGATTCATATGGATTCTGAAGTAAGTGGTTAGCTAATTAGTGGTTAGTAGTTAGATTTTCATGAGAAGAAAAAGTAGCTAAGCATCATGTAGAAGAAAAATGAAATACAAAAGAAAAGGAAAGAGAATAAGAACACCTACACTACACTACACTAAAAGAGAAGAAACCTATTTGCTACTCTCAGAACTCTCATCTCAAGTCCATAAATGCAGTATTTATAGGCATAAGAAGGATAAGCCATGCGTCAAAACTTGACGCGTGGGCCCGCGTTTCCACGACATTTTCGTGGCAAAATAAGGCCGATTGCCCTCAATTTTGGTCACATGGTTCGTCTGGCTTATAGCACCTTCTGTATGTCTCTGATTTTGTAATATTTGAATGTGTATTTCTCCAGATACCTCTTCAAATATGAGATCCAATGCATCTTCTAGAAGCTCTCTAACTTGGCCTCCAAGAAATCCTGATTAATTACCCGAAATGGGTATAATTAAGTTCTTATTACCCCTAGGCCCTTGAACTTTTGATTATCTGTAAAATAGACCAGAACGCAAGTGAGAGGTATTATTTTTATCATAAATCAGTAGGAAAATCCGATATAAAAGTGTAGTTTTGTAGACTAATCACACCCCCACACTTATCTTTTGCTCGTCCCAAGCAAAAAAAGAAAAAACTAAATTAAGAATATTATTATACCACTTCCGCAGGTGACGCGATTGCACTGAGCACGTGCAACAAACCGTTAAACCTCTTGGTTCCCCCTAGAGGAGGAGTGTTGTCTCCTAAGGGTTTTTCAGCGGATTGCACCCACAAAATTCATAAAGAAAGAAGACAAATGCTAGTGTTTTGAAAACACGTTTGTAAGAGAGACAAGTTTTCAAAATATTTTTTCAAAAATATAAGCGATCTAAGGTCATAAGTCCACCAAAAATTATTTTTCCTTAAACTTAGTCTATATGCAAGATCTTGTCATCAATTAAGGTAAAAATTCAAATTGGATTGAATATTTTTATCCTTCATAAAACTTAGATAACATGCACTTTGTGATAGTGAAGATTTCTGGGATTTCAACTCTAACCATCAAGCCATTTATTTGTATATATTTTTTTCTTTTTTTTCCTTCTTTCCTTAGTTTTCTTAGGCTTTCCAGTTTATCCGGTAGTAAGCCTTTAACCGATGACTCCCATACCAGACAGTCTTAGGGCACCAGATGAGAAAATATATACCGGGTTTAAGGACTCAAGTAAACAAGGCAACAAAACTAAGAAAAATTATTTATTTCTTTTGACCACCGTTAGGCGTGAATAATCATGCTTCTTGAGGCATAGTTATCCAGCTTAATAAGTAATTTTTTCTTTATATATACCATATATATATTTATATTTTCTTTTTATTATTTTTGCATTATGGCATTCTAGGTGTTTGTTTCTATCCCCAAAAAGTATAAATGTGAAGTGCATACTATGTAAGGAAAATATTTAGGATCAAATTATCTTTCTAATCCCTCTTACTTAACCTATAATTTTAAGCAAGATCCATTATTTTGACTAGGATTAAGATGTCATAATTTAATGCTTTCTTAGTTTCTAAGATCATCTTAATTTTCTTTAAAATAGATCAAAACTTTGTCTCTTATGTCAAAATTTTTAAAGAAAAGAAAAAAATCCTATACAAAAGAAAAAATTCTAAGAATATCCTAAAAAAATAAAAAATAAAGAAAATCTAAAAACTCTATGTTAGTAAACCCTCCCCTACACTTATCTCATGCATCGTCCTCAATGCATCATGAATGTATGTGTGCATGAAACAAATAGAGAGAGAAGAAAAATTCACCTAAGGTGGTAGTTCCAGTGGTGGTCTGATTAGTCCATGAAATACGGCTTAATCCAATTTGCGTAGAGTTCGGAGGAACACACCAGAGACCCCTCTAATATAACTTATTAAAATAATGTATATATGAATGATTTTTATTATGAATTTTATCCCATCTAATTTTCAAATTTAAAAATAATTTCAGAGTCAATTTTATCAATACCCTTGTCCCAAAATGGAGTATGAAATGATGGAATGATTGATTTGGGCTCAGAAAGTACAGGAACTATGATCGACTCAAGAAATTGACTGAAGTCAAATGAAAGTTCAGGAGTCGAGATTGGTTCAGGAAGTGGGTCCAAATCAAAAAGTTGAAACTCAAGTCCACATTAATTTTCCCACAATGAAATGTGACTTCCTAATGTTGGTGATTCAAGTTCAAGAATGACAGGTATGCAATCAAAACTGACTCTAAAATGTTGCTCAATTCGGGTAACAAAACAGGAGTCAATATCGATTCAGAAATTTGAACTGGATTACAATTTGAGAATCTAGGTCACATTCTTCCTTGAGTTCAATTTGATAAAAAGGAGAACTTGCCAATTTTTCAATGGAACTTTCAAGAATATGGTATTGGTTAAGTTCAATATGATGATCATAAAAGATGGGTGATTCAATGTTACAATCGACTTGCACAAGATCCAATACTGACTCGGAAAAAGGATTGAAATAAGGCAAAGATACCAGAGTCATTATTGAATCAGGAAGTGGAATTGAATTATCAAGTTGAGGTTCAGGATTACATTTATTCTCCAGTTTAATCTCAGAAAAGGGATAACTTGTCAAAATGTCAATATGGTTCTAAAAAATTTGATGTTGGTCAAGTTCAATTGGATGTGCTAAAATTGAATCTTGGTTTCCAAAATAACATGATTCTTTGACTCTAACATAATGGTTAGCGACATCAGGAATGGTCAAGGGTGAGAATGGAGAGTTTTGATCATTATATCTATGTCATGTTTATGAGCGATTTGAGCCTGAGTCATGACTTCAAGCAGCTTTTTATAGTCAGTTGGTTCATCTTTTGTTGCGATTGGGCTTGAAAAGATGAAGATTTATTTTGAAAATTGTGGTAAAATCTTCAATCCATCAGATTTTTTGATTGTTGCTTGGACTCACACATACTCATTTTCAAGATTGATGGTTTTCTATTGTGAACTGATGATGAGTATGAATCTTGATTTTCAAAACAATAAGAGTGCTGGGTCAAATCAATAGAGTTAGAGATATCTGAATTTGTTAAAAGTTAATAAGAGAGAGTTTCTTCATTCCTATAAATGTTAACCAATTGACTCAAACTTATTGATAGATTGGGCAGAAGATTTTTAAATTGTTGTGCGGAACTCCTGCAAGATTTCTATACTCTTTTCTAGATATGATTTTTCTTCAAATGGATGTTCTAGAAAGGGAGTATGGAATCTTGTTTGGAAAATTTTGTGAAGAGCGTGTCTAACATGTTTTGAGATTAACGCTCGACTCACGCAAGCATTCTATACTTGTTTCCAGGGCAGATGGTTGTTCATGTTGAATAGGTGAAATTGAGTATAAATCTTAAAATATTGTAAAATTAGTGCATTGAGCTTCTTTTGTTGGGACTCAAGCATGACTTGTACAACTTCTATGCTTTTTCTAACTCGAATTTTTCTTTAATTGGTGGTTCTAGAAAAGGAGTATAAGAAACAAATTGGGAAATGAATATTGTACAAATTATGAAAATTGTGGATAAGGTAGTTGAAATTTGACTTGGGGGAGGTGAATCCTCATTGACTCTGTGAAGAGTGAAAATTATTTTAAAATTATGGTCATAGATTGGGGGGATGGGTTGTATTGATTTGGATAAGTCCAAACTGGTGTATTTAGTTAATTCATATTGTAAAATCCGGGTTGGAATTATCCAAATCAAGTGGGGTCGATGTGAGGTATGGATTCATATTAGGATTGAAAGAATTGTTGTTTTTGAATTCCATCTTATAAACAATCACAAATAAAAAAGAAAAACAAACAACAACAAAAAGAAAGAAAAAAATTAAACCAAGCCTATACTAAGGTTGACCTAGACCTAGACGACTCCTACCTGGGCAATTACCCGAAGGAGGTTGTTGTATGAATCTGATCACAAGCGAATCGGCCAGGTAGGGACAAATACAGGGGGAGGTATCTGTGCGTAAGCAACATGCCTTAATTACGCCAAACCATGGTATCTTCGAGGCGTAACCTCTTAATCCCCAATCTTAGATACTGATTTTACAAGAGGATGATTCAAACAAGTTTCACCCTCGGATCTCTTAATGAGTCCGAGATGTCCCTAAGGCCAACATCTACCAATTTTATTGAGGCTTGAATTGTGTGAGTGGGAAGGTGATTTTTGGGCTAAGAAAAGGTAATGACTTTCCCACCTTATCTTGTATCAGATTATACCCTTAAGTTCGATTCGTACAAGTTTGCAATATAGATAACAATAACATGCAAAGCGAGTAAATCACTCACATGTTTGTCTTATGCTATATGCAATGTCATATGTACATCTCAGTCCAGATCACAACAACAGAACAAAGTACAGTATATTGGAATTAAATTTGACACGTGTCTAAATGCAATGTTAAACCGTTTTAAAAGAGTCCAATTACCATATTTTAGTTCTTTTATTGCAATTTTCAGGTAATCAAAACAGGAAAGTAATAGTACAGATTCACTAGCTATTACAATGACCCAGTGCAGAACAACAAGATACACAATTATCACAAATGGTCGTGTATTTGCCATGAATGTCACGTTTGCACGGCTTTCTTATAGAAGCTGGGTCCCTGCTTTCAAGAGCAGGGAGCTACAGTGTAATGGGTGTTCTGTAATATTTAGTTCCTGTAAAAATTGACCTACACACCAAAACAGAGAAGAAAATGTTAACAAAAACTTGAAATCAAAATCATTTCCGTCCCGGCAACAACGCCAAAATTTTGATTGGGCTGAACCAGCACTTGAAAACGTGTGTTTATGAAATTAGTATGAAAAATGTGTGCTAATGTTCCCTTGATACTTTCGTTACAGCATTGGCTCAACGAGTCGAATCTACAGGGACGGGAGGCGATAGAAGCATTAACGGTCCTTATTCACGTTGGTTGTTAACAATTTCTTCTTTGTTAAAGAATGAGAAAGAAAGAAAATAAATCCAGAAGTGATAGGTGGAGAAGGCGATGAAATCGACGATGTAAAAACAAAGAGGAGTGGTTCGTGGAGTCGTTAAAATAAAGCAAGAAGTAGAAAATGAAGAAGAATGCAAAGTGATTTGGACAACAAAATGGAAAAGAAGATGAAACTTGTGGTGAAGAAGATGAAAACAAAGGTGAACTAAGAAGATAGTGAAAACAATGATGAAAAGATAAAAAAGAGTTTTGAAATCAGTTTTTAAAACAAGATAAAAAGAAAAAGGGAAACTATGAAAGAAAACTCATAGCTACTAACTACTAATTACTCAACTAATCATGCTAACCTCTTAGTGATAGTTGCTTCACATGGATCCTTGGCAATCACTAATCCTTGATTTCAAAAGATGATATAAATCATGGCTCATAAGATTATTTTTTCACATTCAAACCACATATTCATGCCACACAATCAAATGCAAGCTACTATTAAATCATCAAAATCAAGTAGAGGTGAGTATGTAATAAAGATGACATTGCAAGTTAGCTTGTTAGTGGTTGATGTTCGAGTGTTGGAATGTTAGAATCCATCAACAGGAGACATCAATGGCTCTTGCAAGAGTAAGGCCTTGTAGATGCTATTAGATTCATATGGATTCTCAAGTAAGTGGTTAGCTAGTTAGTGGTTAGTAGTTAATTGTCATGAGAAGAAAAACTAGCTAAGCATCATGTAGAAGATGGAGAAGATTACAATGGAGAAGAAAGGAGACATCTTTACATAGATTGCCATCATCTATTACATCAATATCTCTCTATCTCTCTCTGAATTATCTCAACCCTACTAAAGATCTAAAACAAAAATAAAATACAAAAAGAAAAGAAAAGAGAAAAGAACACCTACACTACACTAAACTAAAAGAGAAGAACCCTATCTGCAATTCTCAGAACTCTCGTCTCAAGTCCATAAATGCAGTATTTATAGGTATAGGAAGGATCTAGAAGGCGAGATGAAGCCACGCGTCGAAAATCGACGCGTGGGCCCTCAAAAATGTCGCGTTTTCACGGCATTTCTGTGGCAAAATAGGGCCAATTGCTCTCAATTTTGGTCACATGGTTCGTCTGGCTTCTAGCACCTTCTGTATGTATCTGATTTTGTAATATTTGAACGTGTACTTCTCCACATATGTCTTCGAATACGGGATCCAATGCATCTTCTAAAAGCTTTCTAGCTTGGCCTCCAAGAAATCCGGATTAATTACCCAAAATGGGTATAATTAAGCTCTTATTACCCCTATGCCCTTGAATTTTTTAATATCTGCAAAATAGACTAAAACACGGGTGAGAAGTGTTATTTTTATTATAAATTAGTAAAAAAAATGTGATATAATAGTGCATTTTTGTAGACTAATCAGCTCACACTAGTATTCAACCAAGAGAGCTATTGAAGCACCTCAACTCATGATTTAGAGAAATAGTGAAGAGAAGTTACAGAGCCCTTCATGGGAAATTTAGACTCACTCTTGGTTATAAATTATGTTTTAGTGTAAAAGTTTTTAATTCTTCATTATTTGTCATGTAAAATAGCACTACACCTATTCACCCCCCTCTAGGTGTATTTTTCAATTGGTATCAGAGCTAGCGCTTCTGATATTCGGTTTAACCATCTTGGAGAGTGATTCTCATTTGCTAGTCTATATATTTGTTTTGCACACATTCATTCATTCATTGCACTCATGGATTATCTTACACCACTTATGTATAATGCATCTAACATATATATATGTGAAAATTTAAAATGAGTGCATATTTAAAAGTATTAGGATTACACGTTTATCTTGCCACTACTAAAAGTTCTTATATTAGTAATAGCAAGTATATTGAGGCCAATACACAAGCATTGATTGTACTTAGGAAATCACTAAGAAAAGATTATTTATCAATGGTTTCTCATTGTGATTCCATTATTGCAGTATGGAACACTTTGACCTCTCTCAAGGAATAAACGATAAATATTTTGGAGAAGGAATCTATTGGAGATGAGTCCGACGAAGCATGTTATATAGTCCAAGGGAATGACTCCCTTGAGGTAACTTCAGAATTTCATCTTAGTGATTGTGCTAGCTCTTCCAATGATGATAATGCTATGGATGCACATGCTTTATATGAAAAGCTTTCTATGTTTTATGAAAACTTGCTTTTAAAATATGAATCTTTGAAAAGAAGAGTTTTGAATTAAAAAAGAAAAATAAGACTTTGTCTTCAAAACTCGATCTTATTTTAAAAGAGAAGGTTAAGGTTTCGAGTGAAAGGGATTTTTTGAAAACTCAACTCGATCTTGTTTTGAATGAAAATAAGATTTTGAAAAATAAAAATAATTTTGATGTTGTTTTGAATAAAATGAGGTTTTATCTTCAAAATGTGATTTTGTTTTGAAGGAAAATAATTCTTTGAAAAAAATTGTTTTGATTTCAATAGAATTGGAATGCACTTCTTTAGAAAATGTTTCTTTGAAAAATAATTTTACTTTCCATTCTTGTCATAAGCCTATTGCTTTATCTCCTAGTGATAAGAATTTTATTTCTCATGCTTGCTCCACTTCTTCTTCCATTGTAATGATAATTGTACATTGAAGAAGTGTGTAGATTATTTGGGCTCCACTTTGAGCCAATGTGCATTGAACCACAAGAGGTTGAAATTCATGTTTCACAAGAAACATACTCCACTTATGCATGCACACCATTCATTGGCATACACATGCTCATCATGCTCACACACATGACAGCATGTATGCTAGAGTGTACACTTGTACACATTGCGGCCGCAAAGACCATGTTGAAAATTTTTGCTATGACAGAATAAATGTTTTCAATTTTACAAGCAAACATTTTTGGGTTAGGAGAGGTACTAACCCCTGTGAACCCAAGAAAGTTTGGGTACCAAAAACCATTCCTATTTCTTTTGATGTAGGTATGGGCTCTTACTATACGTGAGAGTATTAGTGCCTTAGTGGTGGATGCAACCGAAGCTCAACGGACACTTAAATTGATGCATCGCTATTAAGAAAGTTTTAGTAGGAGGACCATCAAGTGTTTGGAGATATAAAGACTAGTTCATTCAGTTTGGTAACTATCTCTATCCTCCTTACTTTATTTATGTTTATGTGCTTTCATGATTTTAGATTGATGATTTTTAGTATATTATGATTTTCATACTCATTAAGATTAAATGCAAAGCTTATTAGACTTGTGATATACATATATAGTATTTGAGATACATGATTGAGTTTAAAACTTGCGTATAAAAATACAGAATTACAGAACTTAGAATAAAGAGTGCAAGTACTCAATACTACCATAATAGCAAGTGGATATGCGGATCGTGATCCATAAGGAGAGACTAGCGATGGAAGCTTTTTTAGCAAGTTCTCTTTTAAGTTACAAAGAATGGTTAAAGATCTTCTTTTAGTTCTTTAAAAAAAGTTAAAGTTAAGTTAAAAAGAAAGTGGTAGATTGAGAAGGTTGAGAAAATAGAAAATGGATATTTATAAAGAGATTGAAAAGAGTAATAAAAGAGTTGGATGTTGATGGTGTTGGTGATCTAAACTATTAATTAAAAGAAAAGAAAGAAAAGCTAAAAGAAATACTTACCTCCTCTAGTTGATGACTTACTTGGAACCCTTGCATGTTTCACCTTGCTTCGGAGGTGATCAACGCATAACCCATAAGATCGAGCTCAGTTCCCATTCACATTACATCATCAAGACGAACATGAATGAAATGATACGGAATCTTGAGGAGGAGAACATCATCATGAAATATCAGTGGCGCTCTCACAAATTTGGCTATATTGATACTTCTAGGTTCACTTGGACATTCATCAAAACCAAAGAGGAAAAGTAGAAATAGAAGAAGAACATATAGGGTTTGTTTGGTTGTCGTAACTGGCCGTAATTCGTAGTTGTAATTGGTAAAGTCTTTTATAATTGTAATGAGTTACATGTATGTAAATTTTACGGTGTTTGGTTGGTAATATAAAATTGTAAAGTGGGAAAGTGTATTGTACTTTACGGTGTTTGGTTGTCGTAATGTATAAGTCGTAAGTGAAAAGTTGACCACAAAATTAACTATTTGGTGATTTTAAAAGTTTCAATACTGCAAATAAATATTAAAAAAGTTAAATATTAAAAAATGTTAATATTAATATAAAAAATATTACAAATTTGTATGACCACAAAATTAACTGTAACTGGGCTGAAAGTGAGTGGTAACTGGGTTGCAAGTGAGTGTTAGTTGAGTTACATAAGTCTTTTACGAATTACGGTCCAAACAAACGCCGTAGTTATAACTGGGTAGTAAGTCATTTACGAATTACAGAGTTTTACGCGAAACAAACGGCCCCATAGACAAGAAAACATGAAGATGTTACCTTTTGTTACTTGTAGAAACGATGAAAAAAGAAGGATGTTACATCGATGTCATTCTCAACATAACTTTCTCTCTCTCTTACTTACATGAATCTCAGTCTAATTTATGCTTACAAAGAAATAAAAAATTACATAAAAAGAAAATAAAAACCTACATTAAAAAGAATGAAAAACTGGCCTAAAATCTATCTCTGATTGGTCGTCCTTCTTTGCCTTTGAGATTGCAGGTATTTATAGGAGAAAAGGGTAGAGGAGTATGAAGATAAGAAAAGATGGCTATTTCTGAATTTGAATCCTCCCGTTATCTCCAAACTTGACTTGATGTGGAAATCATTTCTGATCTGCAACTTATTAGCGTATTGATTGCTAAATATAACTTATCAAATGATAGAATTAGAAATAGTGATCAACTTAAGAGTTGTATCCCTTTAAGTCCCCTTTCAAAATCATCTTGAATAATTAGATTTGAGTTTTAGTTGCGAAAGTAATGATTCAAATACTAAAATATATCCAGTCAGAATCTGAGTCAAAATTGCGTCATCTTATCCGTTGATCTTTTCTCTATCCATTTATCCCTTTAGATTTAGACTCTGTATTTGATATTATCCTCGGTTGATTTTTAGCTTTAACCACTTGATTCACCAAAAACTAAATTTAACTAACTGGGTTTGAGATCATCCTCCTATAACCAAATAGATCTAGTTAAGTCTGAATTTAACTGATATTTATTTGATTTTATTCTCTTTCTCCCCATGATTATCTTCTGCAAAATAGACATTTAAGACAAGGAATTTAGAAGATTTATTACATGATAAATGTGGATATGTAATAAAGAATAATGCAATAAATGTGTGCAATCAATACACATATTTATTTGGACTTATATCTTTGTGTTCTCACTATAATTTAGCTATTATGTATATCCTAATTCTAGTAACACTTGTGTTTACACTAATGATCAATACTATGTTTTGGTGTTTTAATACTTCATGTTTTGATTACAAGTTTAGATATAATATTCATTAAAACTTGTGTTTATACTTGTACAATTAGTGAGCTACACTTGATTCTTTTGTTTAGATGCTTTATTGTTCATGTGTACTCATTACATGTATTTGTATAATCTAGTTTTGATGAATCTTGCATTTATACTTGTACTCGTTTATTTGTTTTTATATCATTCATGTATTGTTTTCATGAAAATGTTTTTAGCTTCACGTATATGTAAATTTTGACCAAAACAACTTGTTATACATGTTGTATCCTTGAGTCACTTGTTTTACATGCTATGTACTCTTTTATGGACTCAATTCATGTTTGGAATAAATATGTATGCTTTAGTTTTGACAAAACATACATATGCCTTGAAGATTGTTTAGTTTTTAATAAAAATAAATTTTTTTTATGGTTTCATGTTCATGAAACAGGAATTTCATTTGTTTTGATTGAGCCTCATTATCTTATCGCATGATTATATTTATTACATGATTCTTGTGCACTCTTTATTTTGTGTTTACTCATGATTTTAGTTTTATAAGCATCTATGTGCTTTATAGATTTTGAGTGTCAATTTTTGTGTAGTTAACATGTTTTTATGGATACATACATACATACATACATATATATATGTTTTATTCCTTACTTGAAGGATTTCGTACTAGTTTTCAAAAAATTTCTAAACTAGTTCTTTATTCTTCAAATTGATAGTATTTTCAATATATGCTAAACTATTTTCAAAATAATTATTTTAAAAACTTCTACCCTAGGGTGGTTGGTTGGGCGACCATACCTTGTATGCTCTTTAATGACTTTTTTTAAACATGTGCATGATAGGGTGGATGTTATGAGTTATACATGATTCTCATGATATTTCATTTTTGTATACTCATATTTTCTTATATATGTATGCATTATATTTTAATTGCTCTGATCATACATACATACATATAATTTCTTGTGCTAGATTAAAAATATTTACACATAGATATTCTATAGCACAAATTGTTTTATGCTAAGCTTGATTTAGTTCTAAATGTTAATTGGTATCTTTTACAAGCTTATGCATTTATTTTTGTTAGTATTTCAAAAAAGGAAAAAAAAATCTTGATTTTATTTTCAATTAGTATCTTACTCCCATACTTTTTGAGAAAAATATTGTGTTTTAGAAATTGCTTATATTTTTCTTATTGGTATCAATTATTTACAATTGGTATCTATATTGTAAATTGGTTTAGAATTTAAAAAGATTGATTTCATGGATTTTTTTTTCAATTGGTATAGTTTATATGATATCTAAGTTGTTTTTCAATTGGTATATTTTTTTGATATAAAAATGTTTCTATTTTAAATTGACGTATTTTCAATTGATATGTGTTTTATTTTCAATTAGTATATGTTATCAATTGGTATTTTTCCCTTTGTTGATGATTGACAAAAAGAGGGAGAATGATTTAGTTTATATATGCATGTTTATTTGTATTATGCATATATATGTTTTATGATTTTGATATCCAAAGTTCTTATTGCATATATTCATTTTATTGGTATCTGAGTTTATTGGTATCTGAGCTTCATTGAATATCTATATGTTTATTTGCTATGTATAAGTTAAGAGGTAGCTTTTATGAAGCTTATTTTTAATACATGCATATATAACTCCATGAGTTTTCATCATCAAAAAGGGGGAGATTGTTGGCCCAAAGGCACATCACTCTAGTTTTGATGATTAACTCATGTAGTTATAATACTAATGATCTTGTGTTTATTAAGTTTAGATATTGGTCAAGACCATTTTTTGTGTGTTAGCTTCTACAATGGACTCGAAGTCAAGATTCGAAGTTATCACGTGTTAATTTAAGAGCTCGCGCTTCAAGATCGCATCAAGTACTCGAGATGGAGTCAAACTCTTTGGATCCTGTTTGAATCGAGTCATCTTAGAGAAGGTCTACAAGAAGACTTATATTTAGGTTTGTTTAGATGTTTGTTTAAATCTTGTCTAAGGATAGAATAGCTTTGAATTGCTCAAGTTCACACACACAAGTTTTTGGTTTTCAGTTTAACTATTTTTAGTTTTAAAAAAAAGTTTACATTTACATGGTTTATATCTACATAGAATAAGTTTCATGATTTATATCTATCTACACATATTAGAGCTTATATGATTTATAGAAACTTACTTCTATATGTTTTGGTTTATCATGAATATGGTTTTAAGTTTCGATATTTCAAGTATACATCCTTTGTTTTCATGAATAGATTTCATCAAAAGAAGTTTACATAGTTTATATGTATATTGGATTTCGTCCATATACATTGATGATTCATATATGTTTAGAAAAACTTAATTTGATGTGTTTAGTTCATGTGTTTAGTTTTGTTTTATCAAAACTTATTTTGAACTTTATTGTCAAAAACAAGTATATATCATGTACTATGTGTATTGGATTCTATCCATACACATTATGCTTCAATTATGTTTTAATAACTTATTTTTATATTTATACAAGTTTGAGTAAAAATCAAATTTCCATTTCAAAACTTAGTTTTTGAAAAATACAGTTTTTGTTTAAGCTTTAATTTCTATACCTCAAAATAATTCACATGTTTGTAATATGTGTTGATTTTTAATTACACATATTTGTACTTCAATTTATTTACATGAACTTATCTTTGTGAAATTTATATGGGTTTCAAAGTTTAAGTTTTTAACCCTGAAAATTTGGGTTTGGGCTACTTGCGGTCGACCGACCGGTCGACCAAAGGCTAGCTCGGTCGACCGGGCGATCGACCAACATGCATAGAAATGTGCACATGCCCAAAGCCTTGACTCGGTCGATCGACTGGCTCAACCCAACTTTCTATTGGGGTCGGTCGACCGACAGAGAGTTAAAACTCTCTGCCTTGGGGCGGTCGACTGAGCAGTCGACCGACAACCCTAACAGTCAGAAATCTGATCGTTGGTCGGTAACCGACATGCAGTTTGGCCTAGTTCTGAGCCCTCTAGTTTTCTGAACCTCTAAATAAAGAATTCATTTGGCCACTTTTTGGTAAGATTTTCAAGAGCTAATTTTTTCCTACTTCAACTGAGTTTTCAGCAAGTTTTTAAAACAAGTTTTTGAGCTTCAAATCTATATATTTATTTATTTCAAAGTTTTAGAAAATCAGAAGAAAATAAGTTTTGGGACTTCTAGTTTTTGTTCTTAAATTTCTTCATCTATCAAGAAGTTTTTCTAAGAGTTTTCTTTGTGTTTTCTTTTCAATAAACTTTGTGCACTCACACTTGAGCTTGTCATTACAAATCTATCCTTCAGGATTTGTTTGTGAGAGGTTTTGTTTGTGGTCTTTTGAGATCACTAAGTTGTGTTTGTGATCTTTGGGATTATCAAGTTGTAAAAATTCTTTGCTTTGTGCTTGGTTTTTTGCCTACCTTCTTGTGTCTGGGTGCGAGAGTTAGAGTTGTATACTCCTTATTTGTATTGTTGTAGTTCCTTGGTAAAGGTTCCTTTGTGAAAGGTCCTTGGTGGACATAGTGAAAATCCTTCTGTGTTAAGGTTGGGACGTAAAGCAGTAGCTCGAACCTCGAAACATATCCTTGTGTTTGTGTTTGGATCTTTTTATCTCTAACTCTCTACTCTCTTTATATTTTGCATTGCTATTCTTTCTCATATTTTACATGCTTGATATATTTTGTGCGCTCACACTAGCATTCAACCAAGAGAGCTATTGAAGCACCTCAACTCATAATTTAGAGGAATCGTGAGGAGAAGTTCTAGAGCCCTTCACGGAAAATTCAGACTCACTCTGGGTTATACATTGTGCGTTAATGTTAATGTAAAAGTTTTTAATTCCACATTATTTGTCATATAGATTAGCACTACACGTATTCACCCCCCTCTAGGTGTATTTTTCAATAGTGGTACAGATCGATATTTTATTTCCTTACCTACTCATTATTCTGTAGGTTCACCTAGGGGGGGGTGAATAGGTGATGGCTAATCTAATGGTCACTTAATGCCAAATGATGCAAATAATGCGGAAGCTAAAAACAATTATGACCTAATTAAATCTTTTACACTATACACTATGTATAACACAAGAGTGTTGCCGAATTTCCCGTGAAGGGCTCTGGACAAACTCCTCTAGATTCCCCTTGAATGGGTTGAGGTGCCGCGTTGGCTCTCTTGGTTGAATACAAGTGTTAGTCACAATCCCAAGCAATGTATCAATATGAGCACAAAGAATATATCATGCATATAAAGATGAACACAATAAATAACATGCAAGATATAACAAGAGAGATAGAGAGAGAGAGAGGAATGGCAATCGCAAACACAAGGGTATGTTTCGAGGTTCGAGCACACTTGCTCTACATCCCCGCCTTCGACACACGAAGGATTTCCACTATGCAAGATCCCAATGGATCTCTCCTCGGTGCCGCAACACCTACAAGCCCTCGGACTCCCTAGTCCCGTACACACCGCAAGCTCACTAGCTCGCTGAGGCCGCACCTCAAACCACCGAGTTCACACGAGAACTCTAAACCACCACGAGCACACTTGCCCGTCTCCTCAAAGTACAAGAATGAAATCTTGGTGATCTACAACACTTTGATCACCAATTACAAACTCTCACAACACAATCCTATGGATAGATAAGGCAATGGATAGCTCAAGTGATTGTGAGAAAGCAAGGAAAGAACTATGGTGAAAAACTCAAGAAATCTCTTTTAAAACACTCTTTACAAAATCTTCCCTTTAGATAGGAAATATTTGCTCACTATTTTGTGGAGAAAACTCTTCTGAAAGTATGGGAAAAACTAGCTCTAAAGGTCTCCAAAATCTTCTCTCAAAACAATGACAAGACCCTCAATTTATAGGCCGCCAGAAAACTAGCCGTTGGGATCTGTCAAAATTGCCGGTCGACCGGCCCGGTCGACCGCCAACGGTCGGATTTCTGACCGTTGGAGCCACGGTCTACCGGTGTGGTCGACCGAACTTTCCAGAGAGCACTGCTCTCTGGAGCGGTCGACCGGCACGGTCGACCGACCACCAGTACACAAAGGCGTGCACGTTTGTGCACGTCGGTCGACCGACCCGGTCGACCGACTTCAGGGTTAGTCGACTTATAAGCTAGTATAAGTCGACTAGCTGAAGCCTGAAACAGCTTTTCTGGGATTAAAAAGTTTGTCTTTTTGGCTCATATAAAATCCCATAAAATACTTAAAAATCTACAAAAATAGTTTTACCAATATACTTTGATATACAAACATGCTTGCACAAAATCAAGGCATGTTATAAAAGATTGGACTATTTTTGTAATTTGAAAATATTTGGCTCAAGATAAAAACTGTATTTTCCAAAATAATATTTTTCCAAAACATGTTTTTCCAAATCTTCATCAAATACAAAAACAAGATATACTTTTAAAGCATAGTGTGTATGGATATGATCCACTACACAATCAAGATGAAATATCTATGTTTTTGACATTAAGCTCTAAATTAGGTTTTGGTTGAAACATATAACTTTGAATACCAAAAACCAAAACTATGTTTTTCCAAAATGAAAGTCTTTTCTAAATCTGAAAATTCTTTTATGAAAAGACAAGTAAATCAAGAGTGTGTGTGCATGATATACTTGAGCAATCCACCAACTATCTATCCTTTACATTTTTAACTAAAACAAAAACAAAATCTTATACCTAGACACAAGTCTTCATCTTCTTGAAGTCTTCACTTGAAGGCTTCTCATCTTCTTGACTTGGTCCAAGCTTGATCCAAAAACTTCTTGGATCACACCGTGCTAGCTCCAAATCTTGACATTTTATCCTTTGTTGAGCTATGCACCTACTAAGATCTTGATAATGAATCTGTCACTAATTAAGCACAAGATCATTAGTAAATATAACTTCATGAGTTGATCATCATCAAAACTAGGGTGATAGGCCTTTGGGCCAACATATTCTTCATTTTCTTAACTTTTAATGTCCATTACCAATACATGCTCAATCTTTTACTCTTTTTTCTTTACTGAAATACAAGAACAACATAATACACAAACAACATTGCATGATATAGTAGCTATAGAAATATAAGAATCAAGTAGCACAACTACTAAAAGAAGAGCCAAAACTTCTAAAGTGTTAAACCATTTCGGAAAAAATCATTAATGACAGAAAAAAGGCAATATGTAACTACTGCCATCAATTTTTTTATCACAAAGAAGGATACGGTGCATGTGTTCTTGTAAACATATGACAAGAAGAATACTAAAGATCACGGTTTACTACTATAACAAGCACAAATATTAACAAATTCGGGTACACTCTCCACTTGGAGGTATAAGCCTGAAGTAAACAAATATAAGTTAGCTGAATTTATTGTTCGAGTAAAACTTTCATTTTTTTTTACTGAATCAGATACACTTGTTGATTATCTTAAATTTATTTTTACTTCTGATTATAAGAGAATTAGTAGACAAACTGTAACTAAAGAAATTGAAGATTGTTTTGTGATAGAAAGATATTTTGAAGGCTCTTTTTACTAGTGATGCTAGAAAAATTTCATTAACTTCTGATATATGAGAAACTCTTAATCTTATTCATTATTTGTGTTAATGCTCATGTTATTGATGATAACTGAGTTTTATAAAAACGTATTTTTATCATTTTTTAAGTTTTCTGAGAAATATTCTGCTACAAATATGGTATATTCAAATTTTCTTGCAGAAATTATGGTGTTGAAAATAAATATTTTCTATTCTTTTATAATGCTAGTGAAATATCGCTTCAAAAATAATTGAAAACAGTATAGATCAAATTTTAAATGGTAATTTTTTTCATGATAGATGTGTTTGCCATATATTAAATTTATGTGTACAAGATAGTCTAAATATCTTATAAAAATATATTTATAAAATTAAAAATTATTTTACATATAAAACACACCTGTCCTTGGAGACAATCTTTTAAGCTTATTGCCAATAATGTGAATTGAAGAAAAAGCTACTCCAATTAGACATGAAAACTCATTGGTATTCTAGTTACTATATGATTAAGGATTGCCTTTCCTTTAAACAAGCAATCAATTTTTTACAGTAAATAAATGTTCATCTTTTTATATTAGTGATGAGAAGTTGAAATTGTTAGAATTTTTTTGTACTTTTTTTTAGAAATTTGACAATTCTAAAAAAGTACTTTCTGGTACATATTATCTCACATGTAATTCAGTATTTTATAATCTTAATGAGATTACTCAAGTATTTGCTACATATAGAGATGTTGATAATCTTAAAAATGCGGTACATGAGATGAAACAAAATTTCGAAAATATTTTGAAACTATGCTCTTTTTATTTTACTTAGCTACAATCATGGATCCTAAAATTAAAATAGATAATCTAAAAGTTTTATTGATCATTTTATTTTATGTTTAAATTATGAACAATATGTAGATAGATTACATTTAGAAATTAGAACTCTTCTAGAAGAAATGTACTTATGTACAGAGATGAGTTATTTCCCCTTCTTCTGATGTTAGGATACCAACACCATTACAAACATCTTCTACTAGTCTAGGTAAAATATTATCTAGTTTTAAAAGTCTAGTCTCCTCTAATACTAGAAAGAAACACGGTTCAAAAGCAAGTTCATTCGATGAACTTAATTTATATTTGAATACAATGCTTGCTGAAATAAATAAAAGTGATGATGCAATCATGGGAAAGATTTGATGTTTTGTCACGATAGAAAGAATAGAGAAATAATTTTCTACTTTCACCATGGCCCGAGATATATTAACACATCCGGACTCTACAGTAGCGTTCGAGAGCGCATTTTTTACAGGTGATAGAATTTTGACGCCCTAAAGGAGCAGGTTGACGTTGAAGCATTTGGAGATAACTATTTGCATAAAGGACTAGTTTGATGTAGAAAGACGTACCCAAGAAAAGCCATTCTAGATGAAAAATTTGAACGTGACGAGAATAAAGAGTAGAGATCCATCAGGGTAGTTTTTTATATACATTGTTGAGATGAGCAACTTGCTCTCTGATCCGATATTATTCTGTCAAGTTCAAAATGAAGAGTGACTGTCCCTCCTCTTCCTTTGAGACTGGGAGATAAACATTAAAAATGATAGTAGCTTTCATGTAACATGTATATTGAGCTTTCGATATTAGTAAAATGACTTACCTTGCAAAAAAACTTGTAATTTATATATTTCATTTTTTATAGTTTTTGACAATTTTCTAAATATTTTTTTCTCTATATTTCATTTTTTCCTAAATTTTCTTTGTCACTTTAAATTTTTTAAAAATCCTAACGTTAGTTTTAATAAATAATTGAAAATTTGAATTTTTAAACAAATAATAAAAAAATACGTGATGGGTTCAATCTATCTCATGTGAATCTAGGTAATAAATTGGGCGAAGGAACCCGGTTCATTCCTGATTATGCGATTCATCTTGTTCCACCCGTTACTGTTGGCCCAATGGCCTTCCACTCTAGTTTTGATGATGATCAACACTCATGTAGTTATGTTTACTAATATTCTTGTGTTTCTAAGTTTCAGATCATTAACAGGATATTAGTTGGTGATTAGCTTCAACAAGGAGTTTAGAAGCTATTCATGGTGATTCCAGGGCCAAAGCTTAAAGATCATACCTTTGCACTTGGAGAATCACGGAGTTTTGGAGCAAGTCTACTTGAAGATGAAGATCGTCAAGAAGACTTAGGTATCTAGTTTAGAGTTTGTGTTTTAGATCCATATTTGTAAAGCTTAGTTTAGTTGATATGCTCAAGTGCACAAAACACACACGTTCATGATTTGGTTTTTGGTTTTCATGAATAATAGATCAAAACAAGTTTACCTTATACCTATGTATATTAGATATGTTCTAGATATACATACATGCTTTAAACTTGCTAGACAAACTTATTTTGTCTATCCTATTCATGTTTTGGAAAATTCTAGTTTGACAAAATACAAGTTTTTTGTTTTTGATAAAATTGGCAAGACACAAAAATGAATTGATATGATTGATATATGTCTTGAAATTTTTATCACTTGTTTGAGTTTCAATATAAAATGATAAAACAATTTTTATGGTACTTTTAAAAGAGATGAAAGATTTTTTAGAAAATATTTTTCCAAAATTTTCTGACCTTGTTTTGTGCTGACAGGCTGGTCGGTCGACCGTCACGGTCGACCGCACCAAGGGCCGGTCGACCGGGCCGGTCGACCGATGTGCACAGACGTGCACGTCTGTTTAGGCACAGACACGGTCGACCGGGACGGTCGACCGAGTTGAGAGCTCTGCTCTCGGGTTTTTTTCGGTCGACCGGGCCGGTCGACCGCTATTGCCCAACGGTCACATTTTTGACCGTTGGCGGTCGACCGGACCGGTCGACCGGCAGTCTGTCAGACTGCCAACTCAGCCTAACGGCTAGTTTTGTATAGGGGCTATATAAACCCCATCTCTTTGGGGATTTTGGCTAAGTTTTTTAAGAGAAAAATTTTCAGTTTTCTGAAGTGTTTAAAAGAGTTTTCAAAGGAGTTTTTGTGCTTTTAACTTCTCATCTTGATTTGTTTTGGGTTTTTGAAAATCAAAGAAACTAGGTTTTGGGATTTTGATTTGGTAATTCATTTTCTATCATATACAAGAGATTTCCCAAGTAGTTTTTCTTTGTTGCTTGTTTCCAAAAACACTTTGAATCCACACTTGAGCTATATCTTCTATCCTAAACTATTTAGGATCTTGTTTTTGTGGAAAAGAAAAAGGAAAGAGGTTTGTGGTTGAAATATACCACTTGTTGTAAACCCTTGATTTCTTGAGTTGCTCCCTCTTGGGTAGAGGTGGAGATTGTTGTATTGGGTTGTTGTTTGCTCCCTCTTCGGTAGAGGTGGAGTTTGGTTGTGAGCCTCTTCGGTAGAGGTGTGTGGATTGGTTGTTGTATTGGCTACGGGCCTAACCCCTCGGTTGTGAGGAGGTTGTTGTTGAGAGAGGAGTTTGGTACTCTAGAGTTGTAAGAAATCCTCTTCGGTAGAGGTTCCCTCGGTGGGAGTTGAGATAGTGGAAATCCTACACGGTGGTGTAGGCGGGGATGTAGAGCAAGGTGCTCGAACCTCGAAACAAATCTTGGTGTTTGCGTATTGATCCATTGTCTCTCTAACTCTCTCTCTCTCTTATATTTGTGCAAAGCATCATATTCATATCATATCATATTTGCTTGTGTTGTGCATATTTCATATTGCCTTGCATTTATTCATATTGCTATTCATTCTTATATGCTTGGCTTGATTGTGTGTATTTTACATTGCTTGGATTGCTTGTGTGTGTGTGCCTAACTTATACTCATCCAACAAGAGCTTCACATAGCACCTCAACCCATTTCAAGGGGAATCAAGGGGAGTTAGTCCAGAGCCTCGCAAGGGGAATTCGGCTACACTTGTTGTATTGTATTAGTTTGTGCATAATTTGCATTAGCTTCCGCATTTAGCGCACTTAGTTTGCATTGAGTTTCTTAGATTAGCAATTACACCTATTCACCCCCCTCTAGGTGTTTTTCAATTGGTATCAGAGCTAGTGCTCCTGATACTTAGGCTTAACATCCTAGGAGTGATCCATTTGCTTGCTAATCTCATTTGCATTTGTTTGTTTGCACATTCATATATAGTTTACCATGGACTTCATGACCCCTCCTAGCTTTGACCCTTCCAACATTGATGTTTGGAAGTATAGGATGTCCATGTACCTAAAGACCCTAGGTTTGCATGTTTTCCTTGCGGCCACCAAGAGATGTTATCTTGGTGATTGCAATCATATAGGGGCCAATGCACTAGCCCTAGAGGCTATTAGAAGCACATTACCTAATGATTATCTTATGTGTGTTTCTAATCTTGATTCCGCTTTTGCAGTGTGGAACAAATTGACAACAACCACCACCTCCAAGCTTCAAGTGCCAAATCAACCGGAGGAATTTAGTGGAGAATCCGATTCTCAATGCTTCATGGTCCAAGGGAATGACTCCCTTGAGGTACATTCGGAACCCCACTATGATAGTGATGATTGTTCTAGTTCTTCAAATGATCATATTGATGTCCATGCTATAAATGAAGAACTTTCAATTGTTTGTGAAAATCTTATAGAAAAATATAAGATTTTGAAAAAGAAAAGTCTAGGAATTGAAAAAGAAAATAAGTGTTTACAATCTAGACTTGATGTTGTTTTGCAAGAGAAAGAGGAGATTGCTAATGAAAGGGATTCATTAAAATCTCAACTTGGTCTTGCACTTAAAGAAAATGAGTTTTTGAAAAATAAAAATGATTGCCATGGTCTTTTGAAGAAAAATGAAAACTTGTCTTCAAAAATTGATTTTGTTTTAAAGAGAATGTTGATTTGAAAAATAAAATTATTTCTATTTCCAATGATTTAAATGTTTGCTTAGAGAAAAATATTGTTTTGCAAAATAAGATTGATTCTCATGTTTGCCATGCTAGGGTAGTTTCACCTAAATCACCCATTGCATGTTCCACTTCTTCTATGCTCGAAAATGATATAAATTTGTTTAAGAAGAAAATGGATTGTTTGGGCTCCACTATGAGCCAATGTGCCATGAACCACTCACGGTTGGAAACCTTGGTTCGAAAGAAACAAGTTCCATCCTTTTTGCATGCACACCCATCACGGCATACATATGCTCCACACAGACACCATCAACACATGTATGCTCATGTGTACTCATGTACACATTGTGGACGTAAGGGCCACCTTGCTAAATTTTGTTTTGATAGATTACATACTACTAATTTAGCAAAGAAATTTGTTTGGGTTAGAGAAGGGACTAACCCCCATGGACCCAACAAGATGTGGGTACCAAAGACCACCCCTCCTATTATTTTTGATGTAGGTGTGGGCTCTCACATGACGTGAGAGTGATGACACCTTGGAGTGGATGCGTTCCGGACTTAAAGAAATCAAATTGGATGCATCACTTTCAGGGAAGATTTGGTGGAGATGACCACCATGTTTTGGAGACAAGGAAAGTTGCTTCTTCGGTTTTTGGTAACATTCTTTACTCCCATTTATTGTTTACATGCTTTCCATTTCATTGCTTATAGCATGTTTTGATGTTTTATAGCATGTTTCATTGTCTATGGATTAGTATGTTCATTCCATGTTATTAGATCCTTGACATACATGTATAGTATTTGAGACACACATGCTTATTGATTCACATTTAGTGTTCTCACCGTTTGTTTAGCTATAATGTACATCATGAATCTATTGCATGTGAATTTACATAGTAATCATGTTTTAATTCTTATGATGTTGATTTCTAGCTTGTTTTGATACTCCTTGTGGTTATGACATGTTTAAATGTGGATTTTGTCAAAACTTGTGTTATACATGTACAAATAGTGAGTTACATTTGTTTTACATGCAATTGAACTTCATGCTCATTTGTATTCACTTTATGTACATGCATGAGCTAGTTTTGATGATTCGTTCATTTATACTTGTTATACCTATTTGCATGTATATGTAGTTTAAAATTCAAATAAAAGAATTTTGATGATTTTGCATGTGTTTTAGTTAGAAATATGGTATTCGTGTTTGTTTTGATGCTCAATGACTTGATTACATGTTTAAGTGTTAGTTTTCATTAAGACTAGGAATTATACTTGTACATATAGTGGGCCACAAATAAATCTATGTATGTTTGGGCTTGATTACATATTTGTACCCATTAGATGTGCTAGTATAGTCTAGTTTTGATGATTCATACATTTCAAACTTGTATTCCATTTTTGGATTTGCTTTATGATTGTGTATTTCACTTCATGTATATGTTTGCATTGCCAAACTTTAAGATATACATGTATACCCCTTGAGTCATTTGCCCTTCATGCAAATCTATATTATGGACTCAAAGTGTGTTTAAGGGATATGTATGTATACTTCTTGTGTTGACAAATCATACATATACCTTGAAATGAAAATTGCTTTGATGAAAATTTAGCCTTACATGTTTTCATGTTTATGTGTCAATATTTAACTTCATGTATATGTCCATCTTATCCAAACTATTGACTATACATGAGTATCCTTTTTGAGCCACGTGCCTTAATGCATATATCTTGTGGACTCTTTATGTTTTGGATATGTATGTATACATTAGTTTGTATTAGACATACATATGCCTTGAAGATTAGATAGTTTTGATGATTTCGTGTTTTAAGGATTAATTGAGCTTAATGAAAATATTTTTCATGATTATGATCTTCACATATTATTTGTACACTCATATCTATTGCTCATGTTTTGTTTCTCATGAGTTATGCTTTATTGGTTAGAGTGATGATTATCATGTGAATTTCATTTTTGTTTTATTCCTTGCTTGAAGGATTTCGTGCTAGTTAACAAGTTTTCCATTTAACTAGTTGCGGTATTCTTCATATGTAGAGATTTTCAAACAAAACTACATTTTCAAATCTATTTTTGAAAACCCTACCATCCAAGGGCGGTAGGATGGGAGATCATGTTCATGTATGCCCTAAATTGAAAATCTTTAAAACTTGAATTATGATTGGGTGGTAGATAATATGATGTATACACTTGAACTTATTGTTATGTCAATTGGTATCATTGAACTCTTTCAATTGGTATCATTTTGATCTTCTTGTATACTCATATATGTTTTGTATGTATGTATGCTTTAAATTCCAAGTATATCAATTTCTATTGGTATCTATCTTTCATACATATATATGTTTGTGATTATGCTAGTGCTTGAGTTTCAATTTTGTTTAAATTGATTACTTTTAAATTGTTATCAAGACTATGCATGTCTTTAGTTTGTATTTCATAAAGGGGGAGAAATTTGATTTTGTATTTCAATTGGTATTTGTACTCCCACACTTTATGATTAAAAGTTGGTATCAAATTTGTTTATATGTTTTAAAAATGAACAATTCTTACAATTGGTATCAATGTTTCTATGTAAAATCTTTCAATTGGTAAAATATTTACAATTGGTATCATATTTAAGAAATTCAAAATTTGTTTTGGTTTCAAGATTCATATTTAAGAATTCAAGACTTATGTTTAATTACAATTGGTATTTCCAAAATTTTGTTTAAAGAAAATATTCAAAGTTTTGATTTGTATTTCCTATATGCAAGGAGAGCTTAACATCTCTCTTACATATAGATTCATGTTGAGTATATTATAAATTGAGGAGCTTGACAACTCTTCTTTATATGATATACGTGTGTAGGGGAGCTTCACATCTCCTCTTATGCATTACATAATATGTGTTATGTGAATTGGGGCTTGTCATCCCTTCTTCATGTAATGCATATGTGTAGGAAGCTAACTTAGCGTCTTCCTCTTCATGAATGTATATAGCATATAACATATATTGATCCTTGTTTATTGGTATCAAGATGCTTCATTGACATATTTTAATTGATATCATGTTTGTAGTCACCCCTTATTGACTTTGTTTTTTGTTTTAGACAAAAAGGGGGAGAACATTGTTTGCATTGTTTTGATTGACAAAAAGGGGAAGAAAGATTTTTATCCTCATTTTATCTATGGTTTTGATTACCCCTTTGTTGATGATTGACAAAAAGGGGGAGAAAGATTTATGAAGTTTTATATGCATGCTTATGTTTTATATGCATATATTATGTTTTAATCTCAAGAATGTTTTATATGCATATATTATGTTTTAATCTCAAGAATATTAAGTTTAATTGATATATAGAGTTTGCTTTGTTTGCTTTGTAATTGGTATCTAGAGCTTATTTTGTTTTGAATATTCCATTTGATATCTAGAACCATTTATTGTTTATGCATACGCATGTTTCATGTTTAATATTCATTGCATATATTTATTGTTTATCCTATGCATGAGTTAAGGGGGAGCTTCCTTGAAGCTTATCTTTAATCCATGCATATATAACTCCATGAGTTTTGTCATCATCAAAAAGGGGGAGATTGTTGGCCCAATGGCCTTCCACTCTAGTTTTGATGATGATCAACACTCATGTAGTTATGTTTACTAATATTCTTGTGTTTCTAAGTTTCAGATCATTAACAGGATATTAGTTGGTGATTAGCTTCAACAAGGAGTTTAGAAGCTATTCATGGTGATTCCAGGGCCAAAGCTTAAAGATCATACCTTTGCACTTGGAGAATCACGGAGTTTTGGAGCAAGTCTACTTGAAGATGAAGATCGTCAAGAAGACTTAGGTATCTAGTTTAGAGTTTGTGTTTTAGATCCATATTTGTAAAGCTTAGTTTAGTTGATATGCTCAAGTGCACAAAACACACACGTTTCATGATTTGGTTTTGGTTTTCATGAATAATAGATCAAAACAAGTTTACCTTATACCTATGTATATTAGATATGTTCTAGATATACATACATGCTTTAAACTTGCTAGACAAACTTATTTTGTCTATCCTATTCATGTTTTGGAAAATTCTAGTTTGACAAAATACAAGTTTTTTGTTTTTGATAAAATTGGCAAGACACAAAAATGAATTGATATGATTGATATATGTCTTGAAATTTTTATCACTTGTTTGAGTTTCAATATAAAATGATAAAACAATTTTTATGGTACTTTTAAAAGAGATAAAAGATTTTTTAGAAAATATTTTTCCAAAATTTTCTGACCTTGTTTTGTGCTGACAGGCTGGTCGGTCAACCGTCACGGTCGACCGCACCAAGGGCCGGTCGACCGGCCGGTCGACCGATGTGCACAGACGTGCACGTCTGTTTAGGCACAGACACGGTCGACCGGGACGGTCGACCGAGTTGAGAGCTCTGCTCTCAGGTTTTTTCGGTCGACCGGGCCGGTCGACCGCTATTGCCCAACGGTCACATTTTTGACCGTTGGCGGTCGACCGGACCGGTCGACCGGCAGTCTGTCAGACTGCCAACTCAGCCTAACGGCTAGTTTTGTATAGGGGCTTTATAAACCCCATCTCTTTGGGGATTTTGGCTAAGTTTTTTAAGAGAAAAATTTTCAGTTTTCTGAAGTGTTTAAAAGAGTTTTCAAAGGAGTTTTTGTGCTTTTAACTTCTCATCTTGATTTGTTTTGGGTTTTTGGAAAATCAAAGAAAACTAGGTTTTGGGATTTTGATTTGGTAATTCATTTTCTATCATATACAAGAGATTTCCCAAGTAGTTTTTCTTTGTTGCTTGTTTCCAAAAACACTTTGAATCCACACTTGAGCTATATCTTCTATCCTAAACTATTTAGGATCTTGTTTTTGTGGAAAAAGAAAAAGGAAAGAGGTTTGTGGTTGAAATATACCACTTGTTGTAAACCCTTGATTTCTTGAGTTGCTCCCTCTTGGGTAGAGGTGGAGATTGTTGTATTGGGTTGTTGGTTTGCTCCCTCTTCGGTAGAGGTGGAGTTTGGTTGTGAGCCTCTTCGGTAGAGGTGTGTGGATTGGTTGTTGTATTGGCTACGGACCTAACCCCTCGGTTGTGAGGAGGTTGTTGTTGAGAGAGGAGTTTGGTACTCCTAGAGTTGTAAGAAATCCTCTTCGGTAGAGGTTCCCTCGGTGGGAGTTGAGATAGTGGAAATCCTACACGGTGGTGTAGGCGGGGATGTAGAGCAAGGTGCTCGAACCTCGAAACAAATCTTGGTGTTTGCGTATTGATCCATTGTCTCTCTAACTCTCTCTCTCTTATATTTGTGCAAAGCATCATATTCATATCATATCATATTTACTTGTGTTGTGCATATTTCATATTGCCTTGCATTTATTCATATTGCTATTCATTCTTATATGCTTGGCTTGATTGTGTGTATTTTACATTGCTTGGATTGCTTGTGTGTGTGCCTAACTTATACTCATCCAACAAGAGCTTCACATAGCACCTCAACCCATTTCAAGGGGAATCAAGGGGAGTTAGTCCAGAGCCTCGCAAGGGAATTCGGCTACACTTGTTGTATTGTATTAGTTTGTGCATAATTTGCATTAGCTTCCGCATTTAGCGCACTTAGTTTGCATTGAGTTTCTTAGATTAGCAATTACACCTATTCACCCCCCCCTCTAGGTGTTTTTCAGTTACGAGTCTCGTAATGGATACAGGATCATAGTCGGAAGGTACCTATTTGAGGATAGGCTTGTTGCTGTCTAATGTCGGTTGATTAATTATTTTTCAGGCTTTTCGCAGGGTGTTTGTAGAAGCGTCGAGTGACTAAGACTCAGAGTAGTGACGTTACACTCGATAGGTAGATAGAGTGCTCTATTATCGAGTCTTTTCTTTTTATACTCCTGTATCCATTTTGGTATTGTATATAATACTTTGTGGTCGAGAGCCCATCTAGTTGTCATGTATATATTTGGGACTTCGACTTTGTTTTCCTTATGTTAAGACTTCTCTGTATTTGGTGTTGGATAATGTATCCATATGTTAGACTTCAGATATGAACTTTGTTTTATCATGTTGGAATCCTTGTATATGAGATACGTACTTTCACCCAATATGGGGATTCCTACTCTATATGTTTAGTAGTCTCTTTGCATGTGTCTGTATCAGTGATATATGTTTAGTATTCTTTCTAGATACTTGTATATCTGTTTGTTATCCTTTTATGCACTGCTTGAGTTGTATACCTATTATATCAGCAGTGCACATGTCCGATTTTCTCAGTTTATATGTTTGTCTGAGTTATGTATCACATTATAATGACTCTAAAGTTCCCTCCCAGAGTGCAGTTGGTGTGTTAAAATTAGGGCGTTACAATTATCTAGTTTTAAAAGTCTACTGTCCTCTAATACTAAAAAAAACACTCTTCAAGAGCAGGTTCATTCGATGAACTTAATTTATACTTGACTACAATGTTTGCTGAAATATATAAAAGTGATGATGAACCATGAGAAAGATTTGATGTTTTGTCATGGTGGAAAGAACATAGAAAGTAATTTTTTGTTCTTTCTACCATGGCCCGAAAAATATTAACATCTCCGTCTTCTACAGCAGCGTTTGAGAGTGCATCTTCTGCCGGTTGTAGAGTTTTAACACCCTGGAGGAGCAGGCTGGCCCGAAGCACTTGGAGATGGTTGTTTGCTTAAAGGACTGGTTCGTTGCAGAAAGACACACGCAAGGAAAAGCCATCCTAGACGAAAAATTCGAACACGATGAGAATGAAGAGTAGAGAACTATCAAGTAGTTTTTTATGTACACTGTATGAGATGAGCAACCTGCTATCTGATATGATATTGTTCTGTCAAACTCAAAATGAAGAATGACGGTTAGAGTCATCTTCTCTTCTTTTGATACTGGGAGATAAACATTAGAAATGATAGTAGTTTTTGTGTGATTTGTATATTGAGTTTTCAATATTAATAAAATGACTTACTTTGCAAAAAAAAGACTTGTAATTTATGTATTTCATTTTATAATTTTTTATAATTATAACAATTTTCTAAATATTTTTTCTCTTTATTTCATATTTTTCTAATTTTTTGTATTTTAAATTAAAAAAAATCTTAACATTAGTTTTAATAATTAATGAGAGATTTGAATCTTTGAAAAAAATTACTAGACGATTCCAATTTATCTTGTGTGAACCGGGTAGCAAATCGGAGCAAGAGACCCAATTCATTTACCAATTATTCAATTTGTCTCATTCAGCCGATGTAACAGATTCGTCCAAACAAACTAGGCAGGAATCAACCCGAATTTTCCCCATTAACCATCCCTACTTGTAAACGGACGATCCCTTCCTTTGTCTTCTCCTCTCCCCAAAAATCCAATTCCTTTCCTATCTCTCAACCTCATTCTCATTCTCCTTCCTTCTCTCCCCTATAAAAACCCAAGACCCATTCTCTCCTCTCTCACCTTCGAGCTCTGAGAAAATGGCAGCTCCAGTTGTCGATGCTGAGTACCTCAAGGAGATCGAGAAGGCCCGCAGGGACCTCCGAGCCCTCATCGCCAGCAAGAACTGCGCCCCCATCATGCTCCGCCTCGCGTTAGTATTTTATTGTTTTAAACATCATTCAACTCCTCTCTTTCTTTTGAATTACCCTTGCAATTCACTTTTTGTTATGTTGATTCCACTGCGTTCTCTTAGATGATGATATTCTTGTGTTGGATTGAAATTTTGTGAATTGGGTTTCTTCAATTAGCGATAGATAAAATATTTGTTTGCGCTGGGTACGGGGAATACTTTGCTTGGGACCTAATTCTTTGCGCGAACGGATTTAATTATGTGACGCTACTCGAATATTGCTTGTTTAGTGGGAAAACTGAGCTATTCACCTGTTATTGAATTTGTGTTTGTTCAATTGAAATTGATGGAAGCAAAGAAGTGGATCTTTGCCAAATTTTGGTAGTTTGGTTTTTGGTCTTGTGCGGATAATCCTGCGAGTCATTTCACTCTTAATGTTTGCTGGGAAATAGATGTTGATTATATTATGCTTACTTGTGTTTTTAGTAAAGAAATGATTTTCGTTTCTTTTGGTTTGGATAATAAAGGCTTTTTTTTTAATATAAAAACTTCCTCTTCTTTCTTCCCTTCAATATATATTCATGCCATCTTCTATTTCGGGTATAATTTTCAATTTCGTGAGCAGGCGTTTCTTCATGTTTTAGCATTGTGTTGATTTCATGTTTGGGATGGTCATGAGACATAGATAGAGAATTAAACATCATATTTACTGCATCCCATATATTTTTACTAATATTATTTGCTTTTTTATTTCTTCTGACTTGTACACTTATGCTATCTATTTGTTATTGGAGTCATATGTTTTCTTCTGTCGTAATTTGCACCTCTATGAAGTGTGTTCATAAAGTACAAGCAAAAATTTGGTTTTGACTCTCTGTTGTAAACTCTTTCCCATCTTTTTCTCCTCAACTGTTGCGCTCAATTAGGCTAATAGCTTCTACTAAATATGTTGGCTTTATTTTGGGTGTACTTTGCAATTTACTGAACCTTTTTACTATGCTACTTGCATGCATGTAAGAAGATTTTCAATTTTGGTCTTTCATGTGAGGTTATAGCATCCTGTAAGGATAAGGAAGGCAGGCATTTGGAATGTACAGGAATCACTTCTAGTGTTGTAGTGTATCCTATGACTGGGGGGAACACACCTCCCTAGTAACAAGCCATATCACATAGGTGTCTGGCCGTGTACGTCTGTCCATAAGTCTGGGTACTTTCTTTTAGATTTGTGATTGATAAGTGGAACAGAAAAAGAACATGGAGAGATGAAAGTGAAGCTGCTCTAAAATGAAAAGAAAAGAAAAAAGGAAAGCAAAAAAGAAGAAAGAACACAAATAAAGGGTCAGGAAAAGAAAAACAGTTATGATATAAGCTATCAATCAGTTACTACCTTATCAATATCTTTATAAAGCTGACTATGACATGCTCAGGAGAAAGATACATTATTAATTTATTACTTGATAACTTGAGTTAGAAGGCAACAACTTACATCAGTAGTCCTATTAGGATAGGTATTCCTTGGGTGTACCTTTATTTGTTAAGTATATATTACAAGCGATTTATAGGAAGGATAT
Source organism: Agave tequilana (assembly GCA_038442645.1). Classification (NCBI taxonomy): domain Eukaryota; kingdom Viridiplantae; phylum Streptophyta; class Magnoliopsida; order Asparagales; family Asparagaceae; genus Agave; species Agave tequilana. Next base: position 75,369 of record JAVJIF010003960.1, on the reverse strand, counting down.
AATACCATCAAAGTCTACTATTATTGTTCTTTTAGCTATTACTATTGGTTTAGCTAAACATACATGCACATGCAAGCATCAACAAAGACCTCATGTTCCTGTATCTAAATATGCAAGCATCAACAAAGACCTCATGTTCCTGTATCTGTATCTAAATATGCAAGCATCAACAAAGACCTCATGTTCCTGTATCTGTATCTAAATATGCAAGCATCAACAAAGACCTCATGTTCCTGTATCTAATTATTGAAAATTTCGTGTATCTGACATGGCATCCTGCAAGTCACACGCATATGTGTCACCTATATAAGGCTTGGGGCACCATCCCAAAAGGTTAATCTGTTAGGTGGAGTAGATCAAACACTTTAATACCTAAGATCATCCTCAAGTCTAACCGATGTGGGACTATTTGTTCGTACTATGCTCAATAATCCCCCTCGAACAAAGAGTCCTAGCCTCTTTTGGGCCTCCCTCTTGTCACAGCAGAGGAGCAAGCAAGCTAGCCTGGTCACTGCCATTCACCCCTGTCCCACATGGCAGCGGCCCAGACCCGGTCAATTCCTGGGATCTTCCACATATCGGTCCAAAGTCTGGGGCATGGTTCTAATACCACTTATAAGGCTTGAGGTACCATTCCAAAAAGTTAACCTATTAGGTGGAGTAACCCAAACACTTATATATCCAAGACCATCCCCAAGTCTAACTGATGTGGGGCTATTTATTCGTACTATGCTCAACAACCTAAATCATAGGTTAGCTAGTGATTTTTGCTTCCATCATAAGGAAATCTTGCTTAACCTGTTCATTATTAGAAATACTAGTAATGACACTTATATATGGTATTATTCTATATTGCAATACAATTATTTTATTATACCTCCTTTTATGGCTTATTGTGGGTTTGTAACTCCTTGTCTGCATTCCAAGCCTAGCTTGTTCTCCAAAGGAAAAAGGAAAAAAGATTCTGAGATCTTTGTTCCTTCACACATTAACATCACTATTCTAGTTGGTTCTAAAAGCTCAATTCGATTCATGAAACCTTTCGTTGCAACTTATTAGAAGCTTGGGTTTCTATTTGGCTAGTGAGGATAACCAACTACCGAGGATAACCAAAGATAGAGGACAAAATTGTACGAACAGCTCATACTTTACTTTTGGCATGAAGATGAACTGGTAATTGAATTTTTTACTATATTCTAGTTTATTCTTTTTGGAACTGTTTCAAGTTGGCTATTTAGTTTGGATGTGCTCGCCTGCTCGGTAACAGATGCAATTCCTTTTAGTGATTCTTGTCTTCTCCTTTCTCTGTATATGCTATTTCATGGTATGATGGAAGGATGGAGGGTTACATCTTGTTTACATAAGTTTAAATTGTGTGACAAATAAGGTAGATTTCCTTGCTTTCCAAAGCCTCTAGACCTAGGAAGCCCGACTCCATTTAGCTGCTTTTGGTAGGCTGTCAAGTCAATCCCAGATTTGAAGAGTTTTCTCACCAGGGATTACTGCTTAATGCATACTGTTGAATTAGGGCGACCCCCACTTCATACTGCTCTATTTAACTGTGTTTTATAGGATCATTTTGATCGAGCAAAGGCTTGGAGGATACCATAATTACAAGGATGACAGCACTGATGAGTCTTTTCATTCCCATTTCTTAAAATATAACGTGGATTCTGAAAAGGGGTTTGTAGAGATTTTGGTGGCCTCCCATATTTCATTATTTCTTTGATATAACTTAATTTCATGTATTGGATGCTTGTGTTATCATTAGTTTGAGGAAAGGCAATTTACAGGTTGAGAGTAGTTCTGATTACACACAACTGCTGAGGGCATTAACTGGATCATAAGTTGCAATCTTTTGTCTCATTCTAATAAATAATGTATTTTAACACCTGATTGGTTCAGTCTTGTGAAATCACCTAGAGGGGGGGGGGGTGAATAGGTGATAATGCTAATCTATTGAACTTAATGTGGAATTAAAAAAAAACTAATTGCAATTACACAAGATGCAAGCAACAAGTGATGCACACAACCAAGCCAAGCATATAAGTATGAATGATCAATGTGAAATGATGCAAGGCACAAAAGTAAAGAGAGAGAGAGAGATAGAGTAAGAGTCAAGGGATCAAACGCAAACAATAAGATATGTTTCGAGGTTCGAGCACCCAGCTCTACATCTCCGCTTTCACCCAGAAGGATTTCAACTCCACTAGCTTGTCCACAAAGGACTCCCACAAAGGGAACCTCCACCGAGGATTTGGGACAATAACAATTACAAGGAGTACCCAACTCCTCTCTTTACAACCACAACCTCCTTCTTGAGGCAAAGCACCTAGCCAACAAACAATCACCTTACAACTTGAGGGATTAGCACAAAGCAACACAAGGATCACCTCACAACTTGAGGGATACAACCCACTTGCACAACCTCCTCAACACAATGAGGGAAAGGCACAAAGCCAAGCAAATTTTAGGGTTTACAACTTGGTGATCTAACAAACAACCACAAACAATTTCTTTCTCACACAAGGATCTTATAGAATGAGATAGTAGATGTAGCTCAAGTGTGGAGAAAACCAAAGGAATGAAAATCAAAAACTCAAAGAAAATCTTTGGGAAAAACTAGAAATCAAGATGAAGAAGTTGAATCAAAATCTTTTCCCAAAAACCCTTTTTGATTTTTCAAACCCTAACATAAACACCAAATAGATTGTTCAATTTAAAGCCCAAAAACTTCTTTTGATTGCTGTGAAAATACTGGAGAGTATGAAAATATTAGCACAAAAATTACTAGAGAAAACCTCTTTCTAATGAGGTATTTATAGCCCCCAGAAAATTATAGCCGTTGGCAGCTGAAACTGCCAAAATTGAACTACCGGTCGACCGGTCGACCGGCCAACGGTCACTTTTGACCGTTGGCAGCTACCGGTCGACCGGACCCAGATACAGAGAGCAACAGCTCTCTGTTCGGTCGACCGCTCGGTCGACCGGGGGCAACCCGAGAGCAACCTGCTCTCAGTCGGTCGACCGTGCGGTCGATCGGCTAAAGGGTGAGCCAGCGTTCACGTATCCGTGCACGTCGGTCGACCGCTACGGTCGACCAGCTACTTGGTCCGGTCGACCGACCTAGCCTGGCAACAGCAGTTCAGGGACTGAAAAACATGTAATTTTTAATCCTAAAAATTCTCATAAAATCTCTAAAATTACACAAAAATAGTTTTATCATTTTACATTGAAATATAAACTTGTGTTAAAAATTTCAACACAAATTTTAAACATTATGGAACATTTTTGTGTTATAGAAATTTTGCCAAAAACCAAAAACCGTATTTTCTAAAACTTGGATTTTTGAATAGAAAATACGTTTTGTCCAAAACTCATCTAAATATAAAAACATGATATTTAAACACTTTGAAGCATGTTGTATGTGGATAGAAATCCAATATACAAGAAACATATATATATACCATGTTTTTGACTTTAATTTCAAAAATATGTTTTGTTAGAAAAACTAAAACATAAAACACATGAAATAGACTATCAAGCTAAGCTTGTTTAAATAGTTGAAGCATGCATGTATATAGAACAAATCTAATATACATTAAACCATGTAAACTTGTTTTGATATAATATCTATTCATGCAAACCAAGATCGGTTAAAGCAAAACCGAAAATCAAAACATGAAACGTGTGTGTTGAGAACTTGAGCATATCATTATTCTAATCTTTACAATTTGGATCTAAACACAAAACTAAACTATGCTACCGATGTCTTCTTGTAGAGCGCCGTCTCCAAGCCGACTCGATCCAAAACTTCGTGATTCACCGAGCTAGACTCCAATGAGTGCTAAATATGATCTTGTCGCTCGGTCTCTTGAATCACCATGTGAAAGCTTCCAATTTGTCTTGTTGAAGCTAATCACCAACTAATATCTTGGTTAATGATCTGAAACTAAAATCACAAGATTATTAGTACACATAACTATATGAGTTAATCATCATCAAAACTAGAGTGGAAGGGCTTTGGGCCGACAATCTCCCCCTTTTAATGATGACAAAACTCATGGAGTTATATATGCATGGATTAAAGCTAAGCTTCAAAGAAGCTCCCCTTTAAGTCATGCATACCAATAAATAAAAATAAATATGCAATGAAGTCTCATAAACAAGCATGAAACACATATATTTATTGTTTATTCTTTTTCTAAAACATAATGCTCTTGATACCAAATAAAAACATGTTCTTTACATAAAGCTCTTGATATCAACAAATAAACGAAAAACACAAACATAATGCTCTTGATACCAAATAAAAACATGGTCTTTACATAAAGCTCTTGATATCAACAAATAAACGAAAAATGCTCTTGATACCAATTAAACAAACAATTAAACAACAAACTAATAAATAAAACAAACTATAAAACAAACTATGTTTCTAGATAAACAAAACATGCATATAAAAACATGCATGAACAAAACAAGCATACATAGAGTAGAATTTGAGTTTACATGCATATAAACTCAAATAATTCTCCCCCTTTTTGTCAATCATCAATAAAGGGTGGAATAAAACAAGAATATGTTCTCCCCTTTTTTTTTAAAAAACAAAGTCAATAAAGGGTGCAATCAAATATGATACCAATTAAAATATGTCAATGTAGAGCATTTGATACCAATTGAAAGGAAACATGAAAATATTTAAGAATTGATACCAATAGAAACCTTTAAGAATTGATACCAATTGAAAGTAAATAAAGGCATTGATACCAATTGTGAGAAAACAAATAAAATCTTGATACTAATTGAAAATGTTCAAATAAACATCTTGATACCAATTGTAAAAAATTGTCATTTTAGAACATATGATATCAAAATAAGATAACTATTCATTTTTTTAATCATTTTATATCATAAAGTAAGGGAGTGGAATACAAAACCAATGGTAAACAAAATACCAATTGAAAGATGAAATACGAGTTTTCTCCCCCTTTATGAAATACCAACTAAAACGAAGCAAAAGCTTGTATTAAGATATCAATTGAAAAACTAATCAATTGAAACATGATAATCATGAAAACTCAAGCTTTAGCATAAACAAAATTTGTGCTCCAAGATATAGGGATATAATAAGCACAAACAAAACTTATATATGTATGAAAAGTTAGATACTAATCGAAATTGATACTATTTGAAATGTAAGCATACATACATAAAAAATATATGAGCATACAAGAAATGTCAATATAGATACCAATTGAAAAAAATTCAATGATACCAATTGAAATAATAATAATATCAAATGTATATCTCATATTTCCTATCCTCCCAATCATGTTCAAGTTTAAAATGATTTTCACTATAATGCATACATGAGCATGATCTCCCATCCAACCGCCCGTAGAAGGTAGGGGTTTTCAAATATAGGTTTGAAAATGTAGTATGTTTGAAAATCTCTACCATAGTGAAGAATACGAACTAGTTAAATGGAAAAACTTTTAAACTAGTACGAAATCCTTCAAGTAAGGAATCAAACAAAATGTTTTTCATGAAAAACATGTAAATCACATGATCACTAAACACTCAAAGTCCATAAAGCATATATCATAATCTCATGAAAACAAATCATGAGTAAACTAATAAAGTGAGTGTACAAGTATAATGTGAAACACACAATCATGAAAATATTCAATTAAGCTCATGTGGAATTCCTTTAAACATGAACACATGAAAACTAAATTTTCATAAAAACACAATTTATACTCCAAGGCATATGTATGTCTTATACAAATTAAGGTATACACACATATCCAAAACACAATTAGTCCACAAAATATATGCATGAAGGCACGTGGCTCAACAGATGTATATGTATAATCAATAGTTTGGACAAGATAGACATATACATGAAGTTAAACACAAGATCATAAAACATATTCAAAATGGGGAATACAAGTTAGAATGCATGATCATCAAAACTAGACTATACTAGCACATCTAATGGGTACAAATAGGCATTCAAGCACAAACATATATAAAGATTTATTTGTGGCCCACTATATGTACAAGTATAAATTCTAGTCTTAATGAAAACTAACATCTAAACGTATAGTCAAAACATGAGGCATAAAAGTAGACATAAATCAACATGATAATCATAAAAATGATCATTATGTAAATCCACATGCTATTAGAACTATGATGAACACGATAGCAAAACAAGGGTGAGAACACAACATATGGGTCAAAGTAAACATGGGTGAACTCAAAATGCTATACATGCATATCAAAGGTCTAATAAACATGGCATTTAACATACTAAACAAAACATGAATTATCAAAACAAAAATCATAAACATCCATATGATCATTATGTGTATGCATGTGCATTAGATCTAGGGCATACATATTAGTTTAAACAAGGTGAGAACACTAAATATAGATCCATATAAAACATGGGTGTCTCAAGTAACTAACAAGTATATCACTAATCTAATGATCATGGCATAATCATAATAATCAACACATCAAAACATGCTATAAACAATAATATGAAAGCATGTAAATATAAACGGAAGTTAGAGATCGATACCAAAACCGATGAAGGCACCTCTCTAGTTTTCCAAACCAATGGTGGTCTTCTCCACCAAACTCCCCTTGAAAGTGATGCATCCAAAATGTTTCCTTTAAGCACGGAACGCATCCACTTCAAGGCACCAACACTCTCACGTTATGCGAGAGCCCACACCTACATTAAAAATCAAAGGGGTGATCTTTGGTACCCATTTTCTTTTGGGTCCACGGGGGTTAGTATCTTTCCTAACCCAAACAAAATTAGTTGCTAAATTTTCATCATAAATACGATCATAACAAAATCTAGCAAGGTGACCCTTACGACCACAATGTGTACAAGTGTACACATGAGCATACAATGTGTGATGGTGGTGACCGTGGGAAGCATGTGTATGCCGTGATGGGCGTGCATGCAAAGATAGAACTTGTTTCTTACGAACCAAGGTTTCCAAGCGTGTATGATTCAAAGTACATTGGCTCAAAGTGGAGCCCAAACAATCAACACTTTTCTTCAAAATATTTATATCATTTTCAATATTAGAAGACAAAGTGGAGCATGCAATAGGAGTGCTAGAAGAAGAAACTACACTAGCATGGCAAATATGAGAATCTAAATCATTTTGCAAGGATTTATTTTTATTTAAAACTAAATCCAATTCTTTTGTAATAAATTCAATTTCGTTTTTCAAAGCAAGGTTATCTTTTAAAACAAAATCCAATTTTGAAGATAAAACCTCATTGTTTTTCACAACATCATCACAATCATTTTGCTTTTCAAAACATCAATCTCTTTTAGGGCAAGGTCTAGTTGAGATTTAAGTGAGTCACATTCACTAGTAATCTCTTCCTTCTCTTGCAAAATCACTTCAAAACTTGAACACAAATCCTTTATTTTTTTCTTTTAGTTCAAGATTCTTCTTTTTCAAAAGATCATGTTTTTTCAAGAATTTTTCAAACTTAGTAGCAAGTTCCATATTTAAGGTTTGAGCTTCTAAATAACCATAGCAATAGGAACTAGAGCTATCATCTAGTTGAGATTCCGATTGTACCTCAAGGGAGTTCTTCCCTTGGACCATGAGGCAATGCTCGTCGGACATGTCTCTCCTAGATCTTCTTATCTTGTTAATAATCCTTGGAAGCTCGAGAGAAGTCAATATGCTCCAAACTGCAAAAGCCGAATCATAATGAGCAAACACATGTAAAAGATCTTCATTAAGAGATGCTCTAAGTGTCTTAAGGGCTAATGCATTAGCCTTTCTATGCTTGCTAGCATTTGGGTAGGATTCTTGAGTAGTGGCTTGATAAACTAGATGTCCTAGGCTTTTTAAATGACTACTCATCTTGGCCTTCCAAATATCATGTCTAGAAAAATCAAACATAGGAGGGCTATCCATGAGCGCAACTATATGTGTGCAAATGCAAATGAAGATTAGCAAACCAAGATCTCACTCCTAGGTGGTTAAACCTAAATATCAGGAGCGTAGGCTCTGATACCAATTGAAATCACCTAGAGGGGGGTGAATAGGTGATAATGCTAATCTATTGAACTTAATGCGGAATTAAAAAAACTAATTGCAATTACACAAGATGTAAGTAACAAGTGATGCACACAACCAAGCCAAGCATATAAGTATGAATGATCAATGTGAAATGATGCAAGGCACAAAAGTAAAGAGAGAGACATATAGTAAGAGTCGAGGGATCAAGCGCAAACAACAAGATATGTTTCAAGGTTCGAGCACCCAGCTCTACATCCCCGCCTTCACCCAGAAGGATTTCAACTCCACTAGTTTATCCACAAAGGACTCCCACAAAGGGAACCTCCACCGAGAATTTGGGGCAATAACAATTACAAGGAGTACCTAACTCCTCTCTTTACACCACAACCTCCTTCTTGAGGCAAAGCACCTAGCCAACAAACAATCACCTCACAACTTGAGGGATTAGCACAAAGCAACACAAGGATCACCTCACAACTTGAGGGATACAACCCACTTGCACAACCTCCTCAACACAATGAGGGAAAGGCACAAAGCCAAGCAAATTTTAGGGCTTACAACTTGATGGTCTAACAAATAACCACAAACAATTTCTTTCTCACACAAGGATCCTATAGAATGAGATAGTAGATGTAGCTCAAGTGTGGAGAAAACCAAAGGAATGGAAATCAAAAACTCAAAGAAAATTTTTGGAAAAAACTAGAAATCAAGATGAAGAAGTTGAATCAAAATCTTTTCTCAAAAACCCTTTTTGATTTTCCAAACCCTAGCAAAAACACCAAATACATTGTTCAATTTAAAGCCTAAAAATTTCTTTTGATTGCTGTGAAAACACTTGAGAGTATGAAAATATTAGCACAAAAATTCCTAGAGAAAACCTCTTTCCAATGGGGTATTTATAGCCCCAGAAAATTATAGCCGTTGGCAGCTGAAACTGCCAAAATTGAACTACCGGTCGACCGGCCAACGGTCACTTTTGACCGCTGGCAGCTACCGGTCGATCGGACCCAGATACAGAGAGCAACAGCTCTCTGTCCGGTCGACCGCTCGGTCGACTGGGGGCAACCCGAGAGCAACCTGCTCTCAGTCGGTCGACCGTGCGGTCGACCGGCTAAAGGGTGAGCCAGCGTGCACGTATCGGTGCACGTCGGTCGACCGGACCGGTCGACCGACCTAGCTTGGCAGCAGCAGTTCAGGGACTGAAAAACATGTAATTTTTAATTCTAAAAATTCCCATAAAATCTCTAAAATTACACAAAAATAGGTTTATCATTTTACATTGAAATATAAACTTGTGTTAAAAATTTCAACACAAATTTCAAGCATTATGGAACATTTTTGTGTTATAGAAATTTTGCCAAAAACCAAAAACCATATTTTCTAAAACTTGAATTTTTGAATAGAAAATACGTTTTGTCCAAAACTCATCCAAATACAAAAATATGATATTTAAACACTTTGAAGCGTATTGTATATGGATAGAAATCCAATATACAAGAAACATATATATATATATATCTCCATGTTTTTGACTTTAATTCCAAAAATATGTTTTGTTAGAAAAACCAAAACATAAAACACATGAAATAGACTATCAAGTTAAGTTTGTTTAAATAGTTGAAGCATGCATGTATATAGAACAAATCTAATATACATTAAACCATGTAAACTTGTTTTGATATAATATCTATTCATGCAAACCTAGATCGGTTAAACCAAAAACTGAAAACCAAAACATGAAACGTGTGTGTTGAGAACTTGAGCATATCATACTATTCTAATCTTTACAATTTGGATCTAAACACAAAACTAAATTATGGTACCGATGTCTTCTTGTAGAGCGCCGTTTCCAAGCCGACTCGATCCAAAACTTCGTGATTCACCGAGCTAGACTCCAATGAGTGCTAAATATGATCTTGTCGCTCGGTCTCTTGAATCACCATGTGAAAGCTTCCAATTTGTCTTGTTGAAGCTAATCACCAACTAATATCTTGGTTAATGATCTGGAACTAAAATCACAAGATTATTAGTACACATAACTACATGAGTTAATCATTATCAAAACTAGAGTGGAAGGTCTTTGGGCCAACATCTTGGAGGTCAGAAGTTCAGTGGATATGTATGTTTTTGTGTGACTTCTTATAGAAGTCGATCACGGAGCTTGATAGAGTACAACCGCTGGTAATATCATTTACTACATGTTAAAGTGACTCAGCATTATCATTTCTGTAAGGACATACAAGCAAGGTCCTAATGTAAAGCTTTCACGAGGTATTTATAAGTAACAATGAGCTGTCATTTTTTCACAATCTCGAGACATCACATTCTTACGATCTAAGAAGCACGTAAAAGGACCTACTGACAGAGAACATAGACACGACATAACATGTCACAACTATACATAATTATAAAATCACACACGAAAAAAATAATGACGGAAAATAAAAAGTATCATGTTGAGTACATGTTTGACATGTGTCTAAGGGTTCATGATGAAGTGTTTGTGCTATAGCTCACAGTAAAGGGACACATTATACTTACAGAATAGAATACAAATTTATCAACACCTTCTTCTGATGGTCCTATTTTATATGGTTAAAATGTTCAGTTAATGCAGCTTTGGGTTTGTTCTTCCTACATTATGTGCTTTAAAACCATGCCCTGGCCATCTTCTGGGTCCTGAAGGTTTGGTTTAGAAACAATTCCTTAAATATTTCCACATATCCTAATATGAATGTTTTATTCCCAGACACACTGTTAAAGTATATTAATTCACTTATTCTAACAGATTCTTGATGTTCCAATTTTTTAGAACAAGATTGGGCTCATCATTCTCACTTTTGTGTTATCTATACTCGTGTATGTTCTGCCAATCCTCAAGAAGTTAAATTAGAGTTTATTTTCATCGCAGATGGCATGATGCTGGCACGTATGATGTGAAAACAAAAACAGGTGGCCCGAATGGTTCAATTAGGTTTGAAGAAGAATACAATCATGCTGCAAATGCTGGCTTGAAAATAGCTATAGATCTTTTAGGTAAGCAATTATTGTCAGTCATTCTCATTGCTGGTAATTTGCCTTCCATGAATTTGATTATTCTTGATTGTTTGTTGACTCCTGATAGACAGCTGTGGAAATGTGTTCCATTTCTTCTTTACAAGGAACAATAATGGATTTTCTGAAATATATGATGGAGATTGGAATTTCTTTAGGAATTATATTTAACTTTGTAGTAGCAATGGGGATTGCATTATAGTCTATCTTAATGCTGTTATCTGCCATTGTTTTCTTCTATGGCATCTCTCAGTTATGCATGAGGAACCTTTTTTTGGCAGCAACTTGTAATATTTACTGGTTTTACTGCATCATCATTTTTGAAGTTTAATGTGTATGGACTGAATACTTGTTACCCGGTTCACTAGCTGTATAAACGAAATTATAATAATGCTCTTGACTGTGTCTTCCTTTTTGCAGAAATTTTCTTGAATATGTACTTTAAATAGTAGCAGTATTCTTTTTTATAGCTTGTAGTATTGTATAATACATCATTACATGCTTTCTTCATAAGTCCACCCACAAGACACCCACCCCCACTCACCCACATACAATAGGAGCTTATAGATGTCTATGCAACTAAACGTATTGAAGATAATGCATAGCTGCTAACATTCTCTTCTCTTTTCCCTTTTGATACCAGAGCCAATTAAAGCAAAACATCCTCGGATTACATACGCAGATCTTTATCAGGTACTTGGAGCTTCAGCTTTGTCCATTGCGACTTCACTTGGAACTTCAGATTTTGCAGCTGTGACTTTATTTAAAAAATGGATTAAATTTACAAAAAGGGTGTATTTAAATCTTGTACATCTGGGAGCGGATCACGGTTCCTCATTTCTTGCGTGTGAGTACTGAGTTATAGTGTGGGTACAACATATGTTGAAATCTGTCATCAGAAAAGTTCAACCAAAAGTCACAAGAGTTGGTCAGATATACTTTGTTAGGGAGGTTTTCCAGAAATTAGATCAGTGAAGTGACCGGAAGGATTCATTGGAGATGGGAAGAGTTTGTCATCTCGATAGTGGGAGTTGCCAAGTCTTTTGCACTCGATTATTCTGTTCACTCCAATTAGGAAGAAAATTTAGGTCAGTTACTTATATTTATGTTTTAGGTGCTCTATAACTTGATTTTTTATTACTTGTACATTTGTTCGTTATTTACCTCTCCTCCCGCGACCTGTGTGATTAGAAATGCAACAAGACGTATATTTATTTAGACACGGGTTACAAATATAAACTAGTCTTGTTAGTATCTAGATCTCTAGAGAAGTATTGTGTCAGAGTAAATTTAATTAAAGGTTTCAGAAATATACTAGAGGATATAATTTCTAAAGCGAGTTATATTATGCTAATATTTTGTGAGAGGAAGCTGATGTATGTTTATATCACATTTAAGTGGTTTGATGAACATTTAACATCATTGGATATTTAGACTGATCCAATGCGGTGCTGTAGTTGCTAGACATTAAGTTGCAACGTTGGTTAAATGAATTATCATAGCGCTGACTTTCTAGGTCTGTGGGCTACTTCTGTGCGGTATAGCTTGGAGGTTAATTAATGGTATAAAGCTGAAGTCATTGTTTTGCTTTTCTATTGAGATGGAAGTTAGCATCATAGTTAATGGGCTACCCTTCTTGTATATGATAGGGCCTCGGATTCAACAACTGAAAAATGTTTATATACAGTATGTTTTCTTAAATTGTTCGAATGTTTGGAAGAACATGAATTGCGAGGATCTAGGTAAAATTATTTTGATGGAACTTGTTGAAAATTAGTTGAATGGAAGAAATCCCTTAGGGTGTATAAAAATACCAGGTTTAATCAGTTTTTGAGTAATAAATATAAAATAGTGGTTGGATATTCCATGTCGTCCTTCACGTTTTTTGTCCGGAAGAGGTGGTAGGCCATGCATGGCCCAATTGGAGCTGACCCTCCTTGCATGCTCCCTGGAGTTGCCAGCAAGCTCAATTTGTGAATAGTAGCAACTAAGGTTTGCTAGAAAGCTCAATTTGACAAGCTACAAGACGGTGTGACCTGAGCATGAACTGTTAAGTCATGGTTACCAATCAAAATTGGTGTTGACCACTTGATATTTGATAACATTGTCAAGTCTTTAAAATTGATAATCTTGACTAGGCTGACTCATTCAAAACAACAATATGACAGTACAGAAGAGAATAGAACTTTGAAGTACGTTCAGGAAAGACCAAGAACGGTGAAACGGTCGGGGGAAGGCACACTTGCAACACTGCCATACATGGAGTGGGTACTGAAGTTGAGATATACTCTTGGCTTTTCGGAACACAACCACAACATAGAAGGGAGAAAGAAGAGGCTAGAGAAGGAAAAGTGATGTGTATTCCACGTTCCTTTCTCAGGGCTTTCATGAGTTCCATCATGGATTCATGTTGACCATGAATTATGGTCAACCAAAGTTCGATTATGCATTTATGTCCCAGTCATAATTAAGTTAATGGTAACCACGTGTGTATTTATTATTTATTTACTTATTTTTTTTTAGAACAATGAGTGTAATTAGCTTATCCTGGTCTTCTCCACATACTTGGTTGCCGACACAAGGATTGACCACTTGCACTAACATGATTACCTGATAGTATTCAGTAGAGATGAGGTATGTCTTTTTAGGTTACTAGAATCAACATTACTTGCTGCAAAGACAAAGGAAAGAAGCATTAGTATGTATGGAGACTACCATTTTAGCTATAGATAATTATGTAGAATTCTGGATATTCTTTCTTCGCAATTGTATGGGATCTTTTTCAAAAGCCAAATGGAGGAAGGGGCATCAGAACTAAAACACAAGAGGAGATAATTTGGTCGTACAAATTAATAGATAATTGAAGTTGTCTATTTGGAGCTGCATTCCTAGTATCTACTAGGTGCAAAATAAGTTGCCTATTGAATAAGACGAAAATGAATGAGTAACTCGCTGGGTGAAATGTGCATGGGAAATTAACAGAACATTATAGATAATCAAGGAAAACATACATATATTAGGACAATGAATTGATGTAAATTGATATGTGGACAATTTGAAAAAGCTAAGAGAAATGCGAAGTGCACTGGGTTACTTATGGAGAGAAAAGTTACCAATGATGCGAGGCCTTCATTAAAAGCCAGAATGTGGTCCCTACCTGTTGTCCGTTTTACCTTAAAACCAATTATAGACTATGAATACTAAACACCATGTGTCGCAAATCTAAATGTATCCAAGCTGATTTAATGTTGGACACTCGTCCGCTAAGTATCTTGCACTTGTGGTGCAACTACTAGTCAAACATGGATATGGCCACCTCCAGCGAGTGTTGGCGCAACATAGTTGATCAGTAATAACACTTAAAAAGTGTAGACCAGTCGCTATATTATAAAGGAAGCTGCATTTTAAGTTAGCCTGGTCATAATATGATTATGTGATGCCATATTCAATTTCACTAGGCTTGCTAAGCTCAATTATTGTTTTCTAAAAACGGCTTATAAAAGACAGATATGTTATCATTTTTGACTTCATAAGGCATTACGATTACATTTTTCGTTTGAAACAAAAAACATCATCATTCATGCAGTTCCATTTCCCAGCTCCAAAAGAGTAGGTGCCTTCTTTTGTTTCTTCCCATTTGAGCTCACATCCCTGAATTTGTGTCAGCTCACACTAAGCTGATTAATCCTCTGCATAAAATTTATTTTCTAGGTTCTTCTTTTATTAAATACAATGTGAGTGAGGTATCAACTCAGATTCAGCTCCTCCACAGTAGTGCTGAATATATAATATCTGAATACTTAATTTTCTGAACATGTTTTGATGATCAGTTCTTCTTCCTCTACCTTTACTTTTTCTGCTACTGTCCATCTAGTGTGACAAAAAATGGTCCTGTGATATTATTATGTATGGAAGTCTTCCCATGGATGATGTCATGTAATGACCTCCAGTCAAACTCTCCATCTTATGTCAATTGTAATTTTAGTGAAATTCGGTAACTAACATGTGGGTCATTTAGTAATTCAAGTCCACCAAATTATTTTGCTTTTCTAGGCTTAAATAATGAAGTTACCGAAGAAGTACTTCGATTTAGGTGTTTTAGCATGCGTAAAAGTTCTCATGAAATTTGATCTAAAATATTTTCGAATATTACTTGAATACTTTTTTGTACTTTTCTTTCAAGGTTCTGATTCTTTTGTAGCTGTATATCATATTGTTCTAGTTACTTATGATACTTGCTCGTATGCTATTTGTATGGCTGTTCTATTTTCAGCTTGCTGGAGTTGTTGCAGTTGAGGTTACTGGAGGACCAACCATTGACTTTGTTCCTGGCAGGAGGGTCAGTTATGATTTACTTCTTTGCAAATATCTAATGATCTTTACATTACATATAGGTTAATAGCTTGTTGCCTCATTCAGGATTCTTCAGTTTGCCCAAAAGAAGGACTCCTTCCGGATGCTAAGCAAGGTTCTCTACAGGCACTTCAACCTATTATATAATGTGTACTCTTTTCCTGTTATGGCACAGTTTTGTTGAGAGTTCCTTGCTTATAATATGCTTTTAGACATAACTTCTACACTTTCTCACATGCTTCATAGAAAGATTTCCTCAGGAGATCTCAGTTATATGTATAGTTCGTAAAAATTGCTCCTAGATGTTTCGTTTGACATGTGGCTGGATGCAACTTGATATTTACCATGATGCTAATGTTTTGTAGGAATTTTCTAGTCACCCTAACCAGCAGCACATGTGCGTACGCATATAGTTATCGACATTTGCAGTCTAATGCATGCATTACAGTTATATACATATTGTATTCTACATGCGTATAGTTGTAGTTGTATACATATGGTATTCATGTCTGCTGGTGCATAATCGTTACAAGTAATACAGTGATGATATAGAGTGTCGAAGCCACGGAGATTATAACTTAAGTACCACTATTAATTATTTTTAGATCTTATTTGAAAGACAAGAATATTTGAAAAGTAAAGTAAAACTAATTAAAAAGAAGTGTTTTTGAATATGAGAAAAGTGCTAGGGCTTCATGACTTCGGCTAATCTATCTCTAATTATTCTACGTAATTGCACTAGAAACTTTATTTAAGTATTGATAACAATTGAAAATTTCTTTTGTAATTAATAATTTCTGTCGAACAACATTAAACTAACTTTAAATTAGAACACATAATTTGTCGTTCTAGTGAATTTACTAACTAAAGCAGGTTTAAAATCTATGATTTTTCTAATTAAGATTGCACAACTTATGCTTCTTCTGTTGGTCTCAGCGTGTAAGAAGTGAGCATGTAGGAAGTGATCTCTATTCCTACATGTATTGCTAGGTTATCTCCTGTCGGTCTCTAACCTAACCATCTATATAATTGTGGCCATCAATTATTGGACTTTAAAACAAAGATAGAAATTTAGCAATACCATAAATAAGAACAACTAGATGCAAATTAACTTATGAATAATTTTCAATAGAAAACCTACATCTAAGCCCCAGCAAGTAGTATTTAGTTCATAAGCAGTATTTAGTTCATAACGTAAAAGTAATAAAACATGATTCTGTATTTAGAAAACATTAAAGTAATTAAACTAAAGAGAGGAAAGGAAAAACCAATTGAAGCCAACTCCTCCCCCTCTGGTCTTCTTTTTCAAGATTCAACAAGAATTCAGAAAACAGAGCTTTATTGAAGGAAGTCTCGAAATTCAGATTTTCAATATTATGATATACATACTAGAATTTGCAGGCCTTTTTTATAGATCCAGAAGCTCTCGACGACTTACTAAGGATTCCTAAAATACATACATAATCCTAAAAGTATTCTGAAAAATTACGTCAGCAGTCGACTCAATAGGACAGCGAATCCGTCGTAGAATATGGCGTTTTCGTCGTCTAATATAATACAAAACCAACTTTGAAAAAGGAAGCAGCTGGCGCAAGCACGTCTCTTGATTTGATCAGTCAACAGCGGATTCGCCGTCTGGATGGCGGAGTCGCTGAAATTTTGTTGAATTAAACTTTGAAATTTCTCTGATTATTTTCCCTTGATGTGTAGATGGTTCTGAAATCTCTGAGTTCAATTTAGGCCTTCTGCATACTTCTCCGCAACTCTAGATTTTAACCGTTTTTTCGGTATTTTCTTTAAAATCTGCTCTTGACTTCAAATCTGCAAAAGCCATAAACAAGACTAGCAATGCAACATAAAGTGGCAAAATTAGGTATAAAAGGATATCAAATATTCATGCAATATGACATTTATCATGTGCGTATGGTTTATTTAGATATGGTATTCAATAGCATGATAATCCTATGCTAGCATATTATATATGCTCGTGCACAGTAGTATACATGTGGTATTCTGTGCCTCACCACTTCTCACATGTAAAATTGTTTGACATTTCTTTGTGGGCATGCGTGTGCTTGTAGTTATATTCATATGGTATGTATGCAAGTACATGGTTGTAAACATATATTGTTCTTGATGGTTACTAATTGACATTCCTTTGCTGGAGGTGTATATATGTATTTTTTTCGGTGCTTATTATGGACATCTTTCTCCAAGTGGTCATTGTTAAAATTTTGTATGCATTCCTACAGGTTACATGATTGGTGCAAAGCATTTTCATAATCATTCTTTTAAATTCTTGATAGGTAACTAAATCTATAGAAAATTATTTGGTGTTTGCTTTATAGGTCATCAGCATCTGAGAGAGGTTTTCTACCGGATGGGCCTTTCTGACAAGGATATTGTGGCACTATCTGGTGCTCACACACTGGTATCAATCTTCAAAATATTTTCACGACTGATGTATTGTTCAGACAACAAACTCTAAAAGTATTTGGTTATCGGGTCTTATAGGGAAGAGCTCATCCTGAGAGGTCAGGATTTGAAGGTGCCTGGACTAAAGAACCTCTCAAGTTTGACAATTCTTACTTTGTGTAAGACCAACATTGACAGGCTAATTTTGGTTTTATTTAATTATCTTTTGTTTCATGATTGATATGAACATGGAAAAAAAAGTTTGACTCTTCAAACCTTGCACTGGTTGCAGAGAATTGTTGGAGGAGTCGTCAGAGGGCCTTCTGAAGCTTCCTACTGATAAGGCTTTAATAGAAGATCCCGTCTTCAGACGTTATGTGGAGCTGTATGCGAAGGTAGTGACACTGGGATGACTTAAGTTCTTTAGAAGCTTTTATTTATTTTGTTGGGTGCGACCGCTGATCGATTTCCCCTATGCAGTTAATCTGGGAAACTTTCGTCTGTCCATCTCTTTTGCATTTGAGAAACTTTTCTGATTCATGGCAACCCTTGTGGCTTTTGTCAGGATGAGGATGCCTTCTTCAAGGACTATGCAGAATCACACAAGAAGCTCTCTGAACTGGGCTTTACTCCTCCTCGTGCTATCTCTGGCGCCAAATGTAATACAAAGACGAGCGCGGTCTTAGCTCAGAGTGCTGTTGGAGTTGCAGTTGCTGCTGCCGTGGTGGTCCTGAGTTATTTATATGAAATGTCCAAGAGAAAATGAATAAGTTGTTGGGTAAGTCTGGAGTATATCATGTATAAAGAGAAATCTCCAAGTATAAAAGGATAATTTATATTGCGAGAGAGTTAAATTTATGTACGCTCTACTCTTATAGAATTTATATTGCGAGAGTTAAACTCGTCACTATAAAAGGATAAAATTGAAGCCAGAATTTGTATATCAAGAATTAGTAATTTACGTGTTTGCATTGTATAATTTTTTCACGTTCTCTTTGTTTGTTGCTTCTTGTGGAGGAGAGGAGCTCTGAGTGAGCATGAAGCCATTATTCCCATGTTGATATTTCCAACTTGCTTCTCAGGCTCAGAAGAAAGAATTTACTCTCTTCTCTTTTTCTTCGGAGGCATCTCCAGCAATGCCATGTCCGTCTGCAATCAACTGAAAATGCAGGTCAGGGTTGAAAAATGTACATTCTCTCTTTGGAAACTTCTTCAACAAAAAAAAAAAAAAAAAAAAAAAAAAAGGCATGATCATTAGTTGCAGGCTTCAGAAACTAAAAGATATGATCATAATCATCAAAAAAAACTGTTTTCGAGCCAGACAAAAATTCATAGGCATTGCAAATCAATGGGCAAAAAAATAAATACAAATTAGGTTAATTTATTAGCAGTCAAGTTAACAACAAATCAAATCCCAAATGAGTAGTACTCTGCTGCTTCAGCCAGAGCTCTCTCTCTCTCTCTCTCTCTCTCTCTCTCTCTCAAAAAAGAAAAATAAAAAACAATCACCCAATAAAATTAAATCATAGGCGAAGGAGAAAAAGATCATCTCCTTCCTCTCTCTCTCTCCCCTTTCTTCTTCTCTACTAACAACTTCTTATTAGCTCTAATCCTCTCTTCTCTTCTTTCTTCTTCTCTACCAACCAACTTCTCCATAGACCCATTCAAGCCAAGATCTTTTCTTTGGGAGAGTTGTTCATGGCAAGAGTAATATCCTCAAACACCCGCAGCCTCTTCCCCATCTTCCCTCCTTCAACAAGAAGTGCCGGACTCCTACACTTCTTGACTTCCACCAAATTCTCATCCTCAAGAACAGGAGCCAAAACCGCCGCCAGTATGGCCTCATCGAAAGCACTGTTATCCGGCAGCTCCGGCCACTTGTCTCCCACTGCATCCTCAAATGAAAGTGACCTTCTGTTTGCAGCAGCAAACTCCTCAGTTTTCACCATGGTGGAGGACTTCTTCTCTGCAACATTGCCCGATCTCGTCCTCTTCAAATTCCCCATGGGATCATGGAACTGAGGAACCCCATTGGCCTCATTCAGCAACCTCGAAGAATAGAATGGTGGTGCATCAATGTTGAGTGAATTGCTCCTGCTAAAAACACCTCCCCCTCTGTTCATCATCGTGATCACATCAAGATTCTCATTGGCAGAATTCTCCTTCTCTGGATTTCGTTGGTAATCAGAGCACGGCTGCGGCTGCCATAACGACGAAGACCCGAGGAATGCATTGAAGAGCCAGTTCTGATCGGACACCCGGTCCTGGCCTAGCAGCAGGTTGCCGGCCAACTTGGATTCGAGATCCCGAAGCATCTCTTGTGCTCTTTCATAGGCTTTAAGGTGCGAATCGGCCCCTCTGAGCCCATCGATGGTCGCTGGCCTCACTTGTTTGAGGGTCTCCTTGGCTCCAGCAATCCTCCCTTGTTTCATCAGACAAATGCCCAGATTGCACATCTTGTTGTTGTCGGGTTCGATGACAAGGGCTCTCCTGTAGGCCTCTTCTGCTTCAATGTAGTTCTCCTTCTGCATTAAAGCCCATCCTAAATTCCCCTGCAATGGAAATTTTTTGACACAAAATCAGGGCAAAAACGAAAAAAGAAACAAAAGTGGGAGACTGAGAAACTGACCAGTAATCTTGTTGCTTCTTGCTCGACGGAGACTTGAAACTTCCTGCCCTGAGACCGAGCCGTCTTGGTTCTCTTCCCATTGAAGGCAAGCCCTTGTTGGATTAGCTGCAATTTGTGCTTCAACAGGGCTACTTGATCATCCAATCTCCCACATCTCTGTTTGCCATTATTATTCATTCAAAGACCTCTGGTTATTATCTAAGAAGCCAAAACAGAAAACAAAGAGAAAAAGGATGAAGTAGTGTGAAGAAGAAGAAACCTTGTAGAGGTCTAGAAGAATGTTGTCCAGAGACTCTTGGGCCTGATCCGAACACCGATGTCTCAGAGACTTGATAGCTTCAATGGCTTCTTCGGCCCGATTCTGTTGCTTCATGACAATGGCCATGTCTTTGAGCGCACTATCAACCCTGTCTCCAGCGTTGATGGCACCCCAAAACAAAGCAATTGCTCTCTCTGGATCCTTATCAACCAACTGTTCATAAACCCAAATCAGTTTTAGACCTTTTGGGTCTCTAATCACATCGAACCCCAACATTATTGCAAGAACAGAAAAACAAGAACCCAGATCAACTCGGACAGTGGATTGAAACAAGAGTTGGTCTTGATTGATCCATTACCTGAACTCTCTTGGCCCTGACGTAGGGGGTGTCACCCACGGGGACTTTGTGGGTGACATGAAATGCTTCCGATGGTCGGGGCCTCGCGGTCGGCTTGATGGGAGAGCAAGGAGCAGATTTCGATGGCCTGATCGCAGTTGGGGCATTGATGCTCCATAGATCTTGGTGCAACATCTTGTTATAATTTAAGAAATGAGGAAGATGGGGGGGAAATTAGTTAGACTCTCTGATTCAAGTAAGAGATTTTTGAGATCAGGAAGCAGAGAGAAGAGAGGTGAGAGGGAGAACGGGGCTGTGGGCTTCTTGTTGCTGATGGTGAGAGGTTAATAAGAGGGAGAGGGATTTTGGTGTGCAGGTTTTTGTTTTGGAAAGGAGTCGACCGTTGGGGGACTGCCGTTTGAAAAAACTAGCCGTTGGGAGATTTTGATGGCAGATTGATCTCTCTCTCTCTCTCTCTCTCTCTCTCGTTTTCCCCCTTGGTAGACAAATTACACAGTGGTGGCAGTTCTGTAATTCGGTGCGGGCTCCTCTGCACGTGACCACCAGTGGGGATTTTGTATTCATTGTATACGTGTATACACTTAACAAAATATATTTTATTTTAGATGCATATGCATGCATGAAAAAACAATTAAAATTGCACGTGTACGCTCCCAATTTTTTTTAATTGAAATATAGGCCGTAGTCTGATTCAAGCGAGATTTGAATTCCAGACTTCTTGCCACTGCTAAAAATTTTTTTTACTGGCATTTGCGTATGCTCCTAGTTCCAGTGGTACCATTTTTTATTACTTTTTCTTTAAAAATTAATTTGAACCTTTGTGATATTGCTAGAGACTGAAGTATTTTAGTACATACTTTTTTGGGTATCTTGAGGTCGAGTGGTTGTTTTCTTGTATTCTTCTTGTTTTATATTTTTAGGATGAGGAAAATTCCCTTTTTTTTTTTTTTGTATATTTTGGTAGAAAAGTATGAAGTTACTACAAGATTTTCTTTAGATACCATTTTTAATGAGAGAGTATTAAATTTCATAACAACTATATATCGAATAAACATAGCTAAAAGCAACTCTTTAGATGATTTCTACTTATTAATGCAAAAATAATCTATCTAATTTTCAGCCACATTTTAAGTAAAGATTCGGATGTTTGTATAATAAATATTTCAAAAAAAAATTTCCCACACGTTTACAATTTATACACTCCTCTGCAAAAGACGAACGTTTGAGGACCTTCCTGAATGATATTAATTTTTCTCGATAATGAGGATCACATGTGTACTCCTTTTCAGAAAAGTACGCAGATTGTGAGTGCATAGTACATCCCTAAATATTTTATATTTATTTTTTTAAAAAAAATTAAATGAAGAAACTCATTCATTAAAGAGAGAAATTAGGATAAATTCCCCTCTCTAAAATGCCAAATGACAAAAAAGAATACTTTCTTTTCTCATTTTTACTTCTGTTCTCCAAATTCAATTCTACTACTATTATTTATTCTTCCTGAGGTTTGGAGGCACCTTTTTTTAGGGAGAGGTCACAATTCTAATTCTAATATAAAAGAATTGAATCTCTCTTCAGTGTTATCACACAGAAGATGTGAGACTATCTCCTACCACTACCATGTTAGAAACCAATTCTCCCTAAAAAGGACGCCACAACTCTAATATAAAGCATTGAATCTCTCTTCACACAGCCGATGTGGGACTATCTCCTAACACCCGTCTATACTTTCAAGAGAGGTTTAAACTTACAAGGTTTTCTATAAGGTGCAGGGCCCACACTCGGACTGAGGAGACCTGGCTCAACGTGCCAAATCCATGGAGTTCCAAGGATGGATACATGATCTCTTCTGGCCAGCCTGTTAATGAATATATTGATTCAGCAGTTAGGCATGTGCTCCTGAGACTGGGTGCTCTTGGCATTAAGGTGAAGATTATGTTGGATTGGGATCCCAAGGGCAAGCAGGGCCCTATGACGCCTCTGCCCGATTTGTCAGGTTTGGATCCTGAGATTTCATATCTACGGCCTGTTTGGTTAAGGGTGGAAGTGAGGAAGTAAGAAAGTGAGGAAGTGGTAATAGTTCCCTTTGGAACTTGAGAATTGGTTAGAAAATTTTCCGCTGTTTGGATGTTGTTGGGAAGTGTGGTTTGAAAAATGTTATATCTTTTCTGGTGTTTGGATGATAATAGAAAGTGGAAGTGGAAAAGTTGACCACAAAGTTGACCGCAAAATAATATTAAAATCAAAATTAATTAAGAAAAATAAAAAATAGATTGTAATTAGAATGCAAGTGAGATTTACATGATTAAAAAATTAACTGTTTTATGTTACAACTTATTATAAATGAGATTTACATGACCACAAAATTAACTGTAGCACTCTGGAAGTGAGGAAATGGTTGTGTAAAAGAGAGAAGAAAAAAGGAAAAAAGGTTTTCTTATTTTCCTTTTCCAGTGTTTGGATAGATAGGGAAGTGAGCAATTATACTTCCCCATTTCCTTACTTCCGCCCACTTCCTTGTAACCAAACACGCAGAAATCGGATTATATTTTAGGGTACACAGTTTATTACTCATTAACTTTATGATAAATGTTATGATAAAGAGATATAAAAAGAAGAATATAATCACAAATTTATAGAAGACCTTTTTCACTTATTTATTAAAAAACAAATATTCAAATAAATCTACACTGGAGCACATATAAATTCCATTTCTTCTCACTCTCTTACCTTCAACAACCGCACGCATGAGTCTGTTAGCTCTCTTAATTCTTGTTCAGATGAGTAACTATGAAAATCCAAAATCTAAAATCCAGGAACTTGATGGGTGACCTGCAGTACTTTCAATTATGGAGGTTATAAACTCTTTCGTGGCTAATTGAGCAGTGTTCAAGCGGCATCACACTTCCTATCCTTGTAGAAGGTCGTGAGTTCGTATCTTCTCATCTGCGATAAGTGAGATGACTTTTCTGAACAAACCTTGTAGGATCCAATAAGAGGCATTTAACGCCAATGGATCGAAGGCCACTAGGTTTGACGAGCGGTTTTACTGAAATCACTTTGTCCTATAAACATATCCCTCAGAATTCCCGTTATGATGTGGGAAAGGGTGGCATGATGCCATCCGACGCGGCTTTCAAATGGTTTCTCTCATGAGGGGAAAAAAAGAAAACGGGGGACTCTTTATGACTAAGATTGCTACTACTACCTTTTTCACAAAATTTTCTTTTATGTTTCTCCACCTCTTGTAATGTTTTATGTGTTGTTTACAAAATCTCAAGCCTTATCCTTTTTCTTTGCTAAAATGTTTGTTGTTCTCTTTTCTTCTTGATTTACTCATGCTATAAATGCCATATTATATAACTTTTAGTCACACTCTCTCATTTCAATTGAAGTGACATCCACTAGATTAAGCAGTTCCAACTAAAATTAACTTTTATTATCTCAATGTAATTGCTAATAATGCTAATATAGGAGAGTGTAAAATCTTGTTGGCATCGTTTTTTAACTCATTGGAGAAAGATAGCACATAGTTTGAGGTCAACGACGTGCCCAAGACTTGATAGAAGACCAGAGCACGACCGAAGATAGAAGCCCGATCGACCGGACAAGCCCGGTCGACCGGCCATGTACAAGACATGCACAAGGAAGAAATGAGTTGCAGTGGTCAATCACCCGATCAACCACCCGGAGGAACCACAAGCAGCAGAAGACATTCAGTCGGCCACTCGGTGGACCAACCATAAGATTAGTTGTGACTTTTTGCACATCTAGCGGTCGTCCGACCAGAGTGCAAGATTGAGCCTGCAAAGCTAGCAGTCGACTGCACGTCAGTTTTGAGCAGTTCCCTATTTGGATTTTGGATTCTGGATTCGTTTCTAATCCGAATTTAGATATGCTGATTTTTCTTTGTAGATTCTCTAGCTATATAAAATGGGGTATTGCCTCCAACTATTGTAATCTAAATTGATTGATTAAATAAGATCTCTTTGTTGGCCCAAACGCCCATCACTCTAGTTTTAATGATGATCAACTCATGTAGTTATAGTACTAATGATCTTGTGTTTAATTAGTCTCAGATTTATGATCAAGATCTTAGTTGGTGTTTAGCTTCAACAAAGAATTTAAAGTCAAGTTTTGGAGCTAACACGGTTTGATTCAAGAGCCTATGCATCAAGACCACATCAAGTACTCAAGAGGAGTCTAGCTCTTTGGATCAAGTTTGGACCAAGTCAAGAAGATGAGAAGACTTCAAGTGAAGACTTCAAGAGAAGACTTGTGTCTAGGTTTGTTTTATTAAGATTTATGTTTAGTTAAAATGTAAAGGATAGAATAGTTGGTGGATTGCTCAAGTATACCATATACACACACACACTCTTGATTTAGATGAGTTTTCATAAAAGGATTTCATTTTGGAAAAGACTTTTCATTTTGACAAAATACCGGTTTGATTTTTAGAGTTTATTATATACATGTGTTTTTAACCAAAACCGTTTTAGTGCTTATTGTCAAAAACATAGATATTTCATCTTTTATGTGTAGTGGATCATATCCATACACTCTATGCTTTAAAAGTGTTTAAAATATCTTATTTTTGTATTTGGAGAAGTTTTGAAAAAACCAATTTGGAAAAATACGATTTTGTTTTTAGCCAAAATTTCTA
Source organism: Agave tequilana (assembly GCA_038442645.1). Taxonomy (NCBI): domain Eukaryota; kingdom Viridiplantae; phylum Streptophyta; class Magnoliopsida; order Asparagales; family Asparagaceae; genus Agave; species Agave tequilana. The sequence continues at coordinate 49,566 of JAVJIF010003960.1, read as the reverse complement.
AGTTACATAAATACTTCAAAATATTTGTAACATGTCTTGATTTTACTCAAACATGTTTGTTTATCAAAGTATAATATTGAACCTATTTTTGTAGATTTTTCGTGAATTTATGGGATTTTATTTAAGATAAAAGGCCAAGTTTTAAATCCCTAAAAAGATCTGTCCTGGCTCTGCCGGTCGACCGGACCGATCGACCAGCTAGGAGTCGGTAGACCAAGTCGGTCGACCGACATGCACAGACGTGCACGCCAATCTGGCTGGAGGGCCGGTTGACCGACTCGGTCGACCGCCAGAGAGCTTCTGCTCTCTGGAAAGCCCTGGTCGACCGGGCCGGTCGACCGAGGCTCCAACGGTCAGAAATCTGACCGTTGGCGGTCGACCGGTCCGGTCGACCGACAGCCGTCAGGGCTGCTGATTTAGCCCAACGGCTAGTTTTTGTGAAGCATATTTAAAGGGGCTTCCTTGAGCTGTTTTGTAGAAGATTTTTGGAGAGTTTTAAAGATAGTTTTTTCTACTCTATTAAGAGGTTTTTTTTCCACTTGTTTGAGAGCAAATATTTCCAATCAAAAGGAAAGTTTATCAAGAGTGTTTTCAAAGTGATTTCTTATGTTTTCCTCCACAAATTCCATCCTTATTTTTCTCACAAACACTTGAGCTATCCATTGATATATTCATCCTATAGGAGTGTTATTGTGAGATTGTTTTTAGGTGATCAAAGTGTTGTGATCACCAAAAACTTCTTCTTTCCTTTGAGGAGGCGGACATGTGTGTTCGCATTGTTTCGGGTTCTAGTGTGAACTCGGTGTTTGAGATGTGGCCTCGGCGAGCTAGTGGGCTGGCGGTGTGTTCTTGCGGGAACAAGTGAAGGCCTAGAGAGTCCAAGGAGTTCAAGTGTGAACTCGCCTTGTAGGTATTGCGGCACCGAGTGATCTGGTGGGATCGATTTTAGTGGAAATCCTTCATAGTGTTGAAGGCGGGGACGTAGAGCAAGTGTGCTTGAACCTCGAAACAAATCTCCCGTGTTTGCGATTGCTTTCTCTATCTCTTACTTATTTATATCTTACATACTTATATTGCTTTCATCTTTATATGCTAGATATATATTTGTGCTCACATTGTTTATATGCTTGGGGATTGTTTGCTAACACTTGTATTCAACCAAGAGAGCCAAAGCGGCACCTCAACTCTTATTTAGAGGAATCTTGAGGAGTTAGTCCAGAGCCCTTCACGGGGAATCCAGCTGCACTTTTGTGTTATATTTGGTGTTTAGTTTAAGAAGTTTTAGTTTGCTTTAAATAAGTTTTAATTCCGCATTAATTGACCATTAGATTAGCTAGTCACCTATTCACCCCCTCCAGGTGATTACAATTGGTGTCAGAGCCACGTGCTCTTGATTTGGGTCTTACAACCTAGAGTTAAAGATCCTCATTTATAACTAATCATAATATTTGTTTACACACACCATGAATTTCATGTCACCTCCCACCTTTGACATTCTTAACATCCAAACTTGAAAGGTTAAGATGTCTTTGTACCTCAAAGGCCTAGGCATTCATGTTTATCTTGCTACTATTAAAGATTCATATATTAACAAAAGCAAGTATATTGAGGCTAACTCAAAAGCCATTCATGCTTTGAAGAGTACCCTAAACAATGATTATTTATGTAAGGTTGCTAACATTGACTCGGCTTTTGTAGTTTGGAACACCTGTTGGCCCAAGAGGTTACACTCTCCATTGTTTTGTGTTTTGATGATAACAAACCAAATAAGTGCTATTTGGTACTAATGTTTTGATCTAGATGAATTTCAGGTTTTGTACCATGTTTAGAGCTCATTCGCTTCGCTTTTGCAAAAACTTCTAAGTTCCACATAGCAATGAAGGCAAATTGCACATCAAGGAAGGATCATAGAAGAGAAGGCAATTGCAAGGCATTGGATGGCTCAAAGATTGCTTCAGAGGTCCTCAGGATTTATTTTATAGCTTTATAGCATGTTAAAGAATAGAGAGTAGGTTTGAAGCTCAAACACACACGTTTTCACGCATATGCCTTTTCCAAGTTTATTTCCTATAAAATATACAAAAATATTTTAACACTAATTCTTCTTCCTACAAATCTGTTTTTATGTTGTATATTGATTTCATGTTCAAAATAGTTTTGATCAAAATATTTTTCCTCTCAAAATTCCCTTTGTATTTCAATTTTTGACCTGAGCCGGTCGACCGGCTATATACCACCAGTCGACCGGAGTTCTGGCAGAGTGCACGTATCCGTGTGCACGTCTGTCAGTCGACTGGTAGGCTACCGGTAGTCGACCGAAGTTTTTAGTTTGCTCTCTGGATCTGACCAGTCGACCGGTGGGCTACCGGCCTTCGACCGATAGTTCAACCTTTAGCTTTTCGGTCGACCGGCTGGCTACCGTTAGTCGACCGGTTATTTTTAAAAGTCTCAGTCAGGAGTAGTCGACTGTACCAGTCGACCGATAGTTCATAACGGTCAAATTTTTGAACTATCGGTCGACCGGGCCAGTCGACCGATATGGCCGTTGAACAGTAAACGGGCATATTTTTAATTCTGTTTTAACTTGATTTTTGAAATTAAATATCCGTTGGAGGGTATATTTGGAACTAATTACTTCCTAATCTTCAGTAATTAATTCCTAAACCTAAACCCTAGCCCTCTCCTATAAATAGGGGTGTTTGGGGAGAGTTTCTTTACAACAATTATTCAAGAGAAAATTCAAAAGTTTGGGATATTTCAAAAGAGCTTGTTTCTTGTTTTTGTGCTGATATTTCTCATTCATTTTCAGAAGTGTTCTTGATATACTCTCTGAATTTGATTTTCTTTCTTCACTTACACAAGAGCTTCATTCCTTCTCAATATTCTCTAAGGACCTTTGTAAGGGAAGAGATATTTGAAAGAGAGAGTTTGTGATCTTTTGATTACTTAGAAATTGTATTGTGCTGAAATTGTAGGAGTTGGGTACTCCATTTGTAATTGATCTTTGTGATAGTGAAAGTAGCTAGAATCCTTCTGGGGAAGGCGGGGAGTAGAGCTGGGTGCTCGAACCTCGATAACATATCCTTGTGTTTGCGATTGGTTTACTTTACTTGCTATTACTTCTTGCTATTAATTGTGACTTGCATCATTCACTTGCATTCATCTCTATATTTGTTGCTCATTGCTTCATATTTTTAATTTGGCCCTTGATTAGCATTATCACCTATTCACCCCCCCTCTAGGTGATTTTCAATTGGTATCAGAGCTTGGACTCTAGGTTTGGCTTAACATCCTTAGAGAGATCCTAAAATATTGCTAATCAACATTTTCATTCATCCATTCATACACTAGTAAACATGGCCGACAACATTAAATCCCCACCTAAATTTGATGGCCTTAATTTCCCTATTTGGAAGGTTAGGATGACTATATTTTTGCAATCACTAGGTAGCTTAGTTGCCAAATCCTTGACCAAACCCTATGAGGCACCCGATGGTGATGAGGGCACTTGGACCGACCTTGACTTTAAGATGTATGAGGCTAACTCAAAAGCCCAAAACTCCCTTCTTACCGCCTTGAATGAGGATGACCTTACACGTGTTATTCATTGCCAATCCGCCTATGAGATGTGGCAACACTTATTGGTCACGCATGAAGGGACCTCACAAGTCAAGAGAGCCAAAGTAGATCTCTTGCGGTCTCAATATGAATCATTTAAGATGCTAGATGATGAAACAATTGATTGCATGATTACTCGTTTCACAAAAATCACTAATGGTCTTTCTTCATTAGGTGACATCATCTCCAACGACCAAAAGGTACGCAAGGTGATACGGGCTCTTCCTCCATCTTGGGAGATCAAGTCTACTACCTTGAAGGAATTGAACGACAAAGACGAGATGGACATCATAAGTCTCATAGGAAACCTCAAAACCTATGAGATGGAGAAGAAAGCAAGAGAAGAGGCGGCTCCAACAAAGAAGAAGTCTATCGCTTTCAAGTCTTCTTCCTCCACCATTGAAGACGAAGATGAAGATGAAGAAGAAGATGAGGAGCTCTCCCTCCTCGTGCGCAACATCAAGAGGATGTACCTGAAGAACAAGCAAAATTTCCGGAGAAAGTTTGAAGGTAAAGAGGAGCGAAAGATCATTTGCTACAATTGCCGCAAGCCCGGACACATCATGGCCGATTGCCCGGAATTCAAGAAGAAAATGACTTCCTCCTTCAAGCCAAGAAAGCAAGACGAAAAGAAGGCTTACAAGGCCACTTGGGATTCGGAAAGCGAGTCCGAAGATGAAGAAAAGGCGGACACCGCAAACATGTGTTTCATGGCAAACACACCCAAGGTAACCCCTCAAACTCTTGAATCTATAGATGATAATGATGATGATTTAAGTAAGGAAGTTCTAGTGCATGCTTTTGTAGAACTTTCCGAAACTTATGATAACAAGAAAATGGAGTGTTTTAAACTACAAAAGGAAGTTGCTTTTCTTAAATCTCAACTTGCTTTGATTTCACAAGAAAAAGAGGATCTTTCTTCTAATCTTATTTGCATTCAAAATGAATTTCATTCTTATAAGATTTCTTGTAAGGGTAAAACCCCTATTGTTGATAATAATGAAATTTCTTCTTTTAAAGCTAAAATGAGTGATTTTGAAAAAGTTTTAAAAGATTGTGCTTTTAATACAAAGAAACTTGAAGAAAAATTTTCCAAAAAGCATACATCTCATGCTAAAGTTTCTCATGATAAGATTCCACATGCTCATACTTCTAATGCTTCTCATGCTAAATCTTTTCATGCTCACAATGCCAATGCTCACAAAACACACACCCATTATGCATTTAAATATGGTAGAGTTTATAGATGTACATATTGTGGCAAAAATGGACATTTAGCTAAATTTTGTTATGATAAATTGCATAGCTCAAATAATCTTGTTTGGGTTAATGGTTCTAACCCTCATGGACCCAAGAAAATGTGGGTACCAAAATCAAGTCCTAAAATGTTTGATGTAGGTACACACCAAGGCTCCAAGACGTAGGGAGCGGTGGTACCTTGATAGTGGTTGTTCGAGGCACATGACATGGGATATCAACAACTTCACAACCCTATCAAGGTACATGGAAGGTGGCTCCGTCACCTTCGGGGATGATTCCAAAGGCAAGATAATTGGTATAGGTAACATTCAAGTTGGTTCATCTCCTATTATAGAGAATGTTGTTTTAGTTGATGGTTTGAAGCATAATTTACTTAGTATTAGTCAATTTTGTGATCGTGGTCTTAAAGTTGTTTTTGATGATACTTCTTGTAAGATTTTTGATATTAAATCGAATGATTGTATTTTGACCGGTTTTCGTGATGACAATGTTTATATAATTGACATGCTTAATGTAGAGTGTTCTACTAAGTGTTTAAATGCTTTTGATGAAAATTCATGGCTTTGGCATAGAAGATTAGGACATGCATCTTTTGAACATATTTCTAGAATTAATTCAAAGGAATTGGTGAAGGGTATTCCTTGCTTGAGTTTTGAGAAAGACCGCATTTGTAGTGCGTGCCAACTTGGGAAACAAACCAAGTCTTCCTTTAAACCAATCAAGGATATCATGTCAACTAGACCTCTAGAATTAATTCATATGGATTTATTTGGACCAACTAAAACTAAAAGCTTAAATGGAAGTAGATTTGCATTTGTTTTAGTTGATGATTTCTCTCGATTTACTTGGGTTTTCTTTTTGCAAAATAAAGATCAAACTTTTTCTCACTTTAAGATTTTTAGAAAAAGAGTTGAAAAAGAGAAAGGTTTTCCGATTTTGAGAATAAGGAGTGATAGAGGTGGTGAGTTTGTTAACCAACTCTTCATGACTTATTGTGATGAAAAGGGAATTAAGCATGAAATGTCTTGTCCTAGAACTCCACAACAAAATGGAGTTGTAGAAAGGAAAAATAGAACACTTCAAGAGATGGCTAGGACAATGATAAGTGAATACAACCTCCCTCAATATTTATGGGCCGAGGCCGTAAACACCGCATGCTATATATCGAATCGTATTTATTTATGCAAAAATTCTTCGAAAACTTCTTTTGAAATGTATCATTTTAGAAAACCAAATGTTTCCTATTTCAAAGTTTTTGGATGCAAATGTTTTGTTTTGAACACTAAAGAGAATTTGGGTAAATTTGATGCTAAAGCTTATGAGGCTATCTTTGTAGGATATTCCTCTACTAGCAAAGCATATAGAGTTTTCATTAGATCTTCACTTACTATTGAAGAAACCATGCATGTTAAGTTTGAAGAATCTAATGTGTGTGTTGAGAATGTTGTAGAGTTTGAACCATTAGGTGAAAGCTTGGAGAAACTATCCTTGAAGGACTCACCCGCGCAAGAAGAAAAGCAAGAACCTTTAGGTGAAGTTCAAAAGGATAATGAGGAAAGTGCGCAACCACTTCCCAAAGCTTGGAGATATGCTACAAATCATCCAAAGGAGCTCATCTTGGGTGATGCCTCCAAAGGAGTCACAACGCGCTCCAAACTCCATGACCTATGTGGTAACTTTGCTTTCATTTCTCATTTTGAACCCAAAGGCATTCTCGAAGCCGAGACGGACCCATATTGGTTGCTTGCCATGCAAGAGGAACTCAATCAATTTGAGCGCAACCAAGTTTGGCACCTTGTTCCTAAGCCCCACGATAGACCAATAATTGGTACTAAGTGGATCTTTAGGAATAAATTGGATGAGTCCGGAAATGTCATTAGGAATAAAGCTAGGTTAGTGGCCCAAGGTTACACTCAAGTTGAGGGAATCGACTTTGAGGAATCCTTTGCACCCGTAGCACGGCTTGAAGCCATACGGATAACACTAGCTTATGCATCTTTTAAAAATTTCAAACTTTTTCAAATGGATGTAAAAAGTGCATTTTTAAATGGATTTCTAAATGAAGAAGTTTTTGTTGCTCAACCTCCCGGTTTTGTTGATCATGTTCATCCCGATTTTGTTTTCAAACTCGATAAGGCTTTATATGGTTTGAAACAAGCTCCAAGAGCTTGGTATGAAAGGCTTTCAAGTTTTCTAATTTCAAACAATTTTATTAAAGGCAAAGTAGACACTACTCTATTCACTAAGCATGTTGATAATGATATTTTGATTGTCCAAATTTATGTTGATGATATAATTTTCGGTTCTACTAATGAAGTTTTATGCAAGGATTTTGAAAAGGTAATGCAACAAGAATTTGAAATGTCCTCCATGGGTGAACTCAATTTCTTCCTTGGACTCCAAGTCAAGCAATTGCAAGATGGGAACTTCATTAGCCAAGCCAAATATGCAAAGGAACTCGTGAAGAGGTTTGGACTTGAAGACGCTAAAACTTGCAACAATCTCATGGCAACTACAACCAAGCTTGATAAGGACGAACAAGGTAAAAATGTTGATATTAAATTGTTTAGAAGCATGATAGGTAGTCTTTTATATTTAACGGCAAGTAGGCCGGATATCATGTTTAGTGTGTGTCTTTGTGCTAGATTTCAATCGTGTCCCAAAGAATCTCATTTAATTGCCGTAAAACGCATTATTCGTTATGTTAAGGGAACGATTGGATTAGGTCTTTGGTATCCGAAAACTATAGATTTTTCTATGACTAGTTATTCGGACGCCGACTATGCGGGTTGTAGAGTAGATAGAAAGAGTACTAGTGGGACATGTCAATTTCTCGGTAATTGTCTTGTTTCATGGTCCTCTAGGAAGCAAAATTCCGTAGCTCTATCAACCGCCGAGGCGGAGTATGTTGCCGCGGGGGCTTGTTGTGCACAAGTCCTTTGGATGAAACATACTCTCCTTGATTATGATTTGCATTATAAAAATATTAAAATATTTTGTGATAATACTAGTACTATTCATTTAACTAAAAATGCAAATCAACATAGTAAGACCAAGCACATTGAGATTAGATATCACTTTCTTAGAGATCATTTTGAGAAAGGTGATATTGATATTGATTATGTTTCCACCGATTTTCAACTAGCCGATATTTTCACAAAACCACTTGATTTTGCTAGATTTTCGTTTATTTGTGGAGAATTAAATATGTGTATTATTGATTAAACATGTTTTTCATAACCCTTTTTGATGTATGACAAAAAGGGGGAGAATAAGTTACATGTACAAAAATAAGTTCATTTGGTCTTGGTTCCATATGAATTTATGAGTTTTATGAGTTTTTATATTTTTTTAATCTCTATGATTTTGGTATAAATTGGTATCAAGGAGCAAATTTTTGATTTTTGGTGTTTTTGGTATCAAGTACAAATTTTAAGGTTTCATTTGTATTGTATTGTTGATTTCAATAATTGGTGCATCATTTCTTTTTATCATTTCAATTATTGGTATTTAGAGCATATTTATAATGTTTAAATATAGCATAATTTGAGGGGGAGTTTTCTCCTCCCCATATTTTTGTAAATAGCCTATTTGTTTTGTCATCATCAAAAAGGGGGAGATTGTTGGCCCAAGAGGTTACACTCTCCATTGTTTTGTGTTTTGATGATAACAAACCAAATAAGTGCTATTTGGTACTAATGTTTTGATCTAGATGAATTTCAGGTTTGTACCATGTTTAGAGCTCATTCGCTTCGCTTTTGCAAAAACTTCTAAGTTCCACATAGCAATGAAGGCAAATTGCACATCAAGGAAGGATCATAGAAGAGAAGGCAATTGCAAGGCATTGGATGGCTCAAAGATTGCTTCAGAGGTCCTCAGGATTTATTTTATAGCTTTATAGCATGTTAAAGAATAGAGAGTAGGTTTGAAGCTCAAACACACACGTTTTCACGCATATGCCTTTTCCAAGTTTATTTCCTATAAAATATACAAAAATATTTTAACACTAATTCTTCTTCCTACAAATCTGTTTTTATGTTGTATATTGATTTCATGTTCAAAATAGTTTTGATCAAAATATTTTTCCTCTCAAAATTCCCTTTGTATTTCAATTTTTGACCTGAGCCGGTCGACCGGCTATATACCACCAGTCGACCGGAGTTCTGGCAGAGTGCACGTATCCGTGTGCACGTCTGTCAGTCGACCGGTAGGCTACCGGTAGTCGACCGAAGTTTTTAGTTTGCTCTCTGGATCTGACCAGTCGACCGGTGGGCTACCGGCCTTCGACCGATAGTTCAACCTTTAGCTTTTCGGTCGACCGGCTGGCTACCGTTAGTCGACCGGTTATTTTTTAAAAGTCTCAGTCAGGAGCAGTCGACTGTACCAGTCGACCGATAGTTCATAACGGTCAAATTTTTGAACTATCGGTCGACCGGGCCAGTCGACCGATATGGCCGTTGAACAGTAAACGGGCATATTTTTAATTCTGTTTTAACTTGATTTTTGAAATTAAATATCCGTTGGAGGGTATATTTGGAACTAATTACTTCCTAATCTTCAGTAATTAATTCCTAAACCTAAACCCTAGCCCTCTCCTATAAATAGGGGTGTTTGGGGAGAGTTTCTTTACAACAATTATTCAAGAGAAAATTCAAAAGTTTGGGATATTTCAAAAGAGCTTGTTTCTTGTTTTTGTGCTGATATTTCTCATTCATTTTCAGAAGTGTTCTTGATATACTCTCTGAATTTGATTTTCTTTCTTCACTTACACAAGAGCTTCATTCCTTCTCAATATTCTCTAAGGACCTTTGTAAGGGAAGAGATATTTGAAAGAGAGAGTTTGTGATCTTTTGATTACTTAGAAATTGTATTGTGCTGAAATTGTAGGAGTTGGGTACTCCATTTGTAATTGATCTTTGTGATAGTGAAAGTAGCTAGAATCCTTCTGGGGAAGGCGGGGAGTAGAGCTGGGTGCTCGAACCTCGATAACATATCCTTGTGTTTGCGATTGGTTTACTTTACTTGCTATTACTTCTTGCTATTAATTGTGACTTGCATCATTCACTTGCATTCATCTCTATATTTGTTGCTCATTGCTTCATATTTTTAATTTGGCCCTTGATTAGCATTATCACCTATTCACCCCCCCCCTCTAGGTGATTTTCAACACCATCATCTCCCTTGGCGAAAATGAACAATATTATGCGGGGAGCGACTCGGATGTTGGAAGTGACGCTTTCAACGTGTGCTATATAGTCCAAGGGGATAACCCCCTTGAGGTAAATACCGAATCCGAGGTAGAAGAAGATGTTGATATGTCTTATGGTGAGCTTGAATCATTTTGTCAACAACTTCTAGAAAAATATGACATGCTTAAAAAGGAAAATAAGAAAATGAAAAACAAATTTGATTGCATATTAAAAGAAAAATATTCTTTACAAGATAAATTGGAATGTTTTTCAAAAGAAAATGAAAGTTTGAAAAATGAAAATATTTCCTTGCTTTCTAAATTGAATGATGTGTGTGAAGGAAATAATGCTTTGAAAAATAAAATTGTTTTGGTGAAAAAACAAAAAGAAATTGCTTTGCATGAAAACACTTCTTTGAAAAGAAAAATGGTTGAAAAAGAAAAAGTAAATGTTTCTAAAAAGAAAAAGATTGTTGATCATGCTCTTCATGTCACAACCATTGATAAAAAATGAAGTTAAATTTTTGAAAAATAAAATTAATTGTTTGAGCTCAACTTTGAGCAAATGTGCATTTAATCATAAGAGATTGAAAACCTTGTTTTCAAGGAAACAAGTTTCACATGTTCATGCACATCACCCATATCATGCATATGCACACTTTGCACGTCATGATTACACTCTTACACATATGCATCTTAGAGTGTACAAGTGTACACATTGTGGCCGCAAAGGCCATTTAGCACGATTTTGTTGTGATAGAATAAATTCTTCAAATTTTGCTAATAAAAATGTTCAGGTTTCTTATAATACTTACCCTCATGGACCCAAAAGAAAATGGGTACCAAAGTCCCCACCTTGTGTATTTGATGTAGGTGCGGACTCTCACAAAACGTGAGAAGGATTGGTGCCTTGGTGGTGGATGCACATGGACTTGATGGACACACATTTGATACACCGCTATCAAGGAGGTTTGGTGGGACAACCACCATGTTATGGAGACTTAGAGCATAGTTCTTTGGGTTGGTAACTATCTCTAAACTCCTAGTTTATTTACATGCATTTATGATTGATGATCTTTAGCATATTTTAGTGTTTGTTAAAATGTTCATATTTTATGTTTTAGGCTTCATGTGGTAAATACTTGTTTAAATGTAGTTTTTGTCAAAACTTGGATATATATACTTGTACAAGTAATGAGCAACATTTGATTCATATACGTTTTCACTTCATTGTTCATTTGTACTCACTACATGCACATGTATAATCTAGTTTTGATGATTTTCTCATTTACACTTGTTTTGCCTATTTTCATATTTTACTTCATGTATATGGTATTTTTAGTCAAAACTAATAAATATACATGTATGCTCCTTGAGTCATTTGCCTTCATGCAATTTATATTATGGACTCTTTTTATGTTTGGGATATGTATGCATATTATTAGTTTTGAATAAAAACATACATATACCTAGAAGTTTGTTTTTAGATGAAAAATAAAATCTTTATGATCTTCATGATTTTTGTTTGATAAAATGATATTTGTTTTGAGCTTCATTGATTATCTTCATGAAAAATGCTAATTACATGATTCTTGTACACTCACACTTTATTTGTTTATTCATGATTTTATTTCATGATTATTTTTGAGCCTTATAGATTTCGAGTGTCAAATTTTATGTATTTAGTATGCTTCATGATATACATATGATTTAGTTTCATGTTTTTGAAGGATCTTTAACTAGTTTTTCAAAAATTATTTTAACTAGTTATGTATTCTTCATTTGGTAATGTTTTCAATACTAAAATATTTTCAAACTCTAGTTTTTTTGAAAACCCCTACCTACCCCTTTAAGGGAGGATGGATGGGAGAGCATGCCTTATATGCTTTATTGAAAAACCTTTATCTTATGCATGAAAAGGGTGGTAATTATGAGTTATATACTTGATTTACATTGTTATTTTCAATTGGTATCTCAATTGATATTTATTTTGTATATACTCATATTTTGTTTTCTATATATGTATGCTTCATTTCAAATAATATCAATTTCTATTGGTATTTTCTTTTCATACATATATATGATTTGTTTGTGCTTGATTGTCAAGATATTTATATGTTTAAAGTACAAAGTATGTTTATGCTAAGCTTAATTCAAATCTTAATTTTCAATTGATCTCTCAATTGGTACCTTTTATATAAGCTTATGCATTATCTTCAATTGGTATTTTTTTTACAATTGGTATTTTTTTTGATATCAAAATGTACAATATATTTCAATTGGTATCTATTGAACTATTTATTTCAATTGGTATCCATGAAATTTTAAATTGGTATCAAAATTTCAATTGGTAAAATGTTTTTCAATTGCTTGTATTTCAATTGGTAAAATGTTTTAATTACAATTAGAATTCAAAATTTATGTTCAAAATTTGTATTGTTTAGTTACAATTGGATTCTTAAAAATGTTTTGATATGTTTTAGTTCCAATTGGTATCTCAAAATTTTATTTATTTACAAAGGTATCTCAAAATGTGTTTTATTACCTTGAGTAAATTTTAAAATTTGTTTTAAGTAATTATTAAAAAATTTGACTTAAAAATATTTTGATATATACTGCCTATATGCGTGGGGAGCTTAACATCTCTTCTACATATAGATTCATGTTGAGTGTATCTTATATTAAGGAGCTTGACAACTCTTTTTTATGCGATACACGTGTGTAGGGGGAGCTTCACATCTCCTCTTATGCATTACATATTATGCGTTATGTGAGTTAGGGCTTGTCATCCCTTCTTCATGTAATACATATATGTAGGGAAGTTAACTTAGCATCTTCCTCTTCATGAATATATATCGCATATATCTTTTATTGATTGATTTGAGTTTACCCCTTTGTTGGTTTTTTTTTTCTAACAAGGAGGGGGAGAATATTATTTTGTGTTTACTTTAACCCCTTTATTGATGATTGACAAAAAGGGAGAGAAGTATTTTAGTATATATGCATGTTTTCCTTGCTTTATACATAAAGGGGGAGAAGAAGTTTTGTTTATGCATATTGTTTTGTTTTACAAAAAGGAGAAAAGAATTTGATAAGTTTTATGCTTGATTGGCATGTTTATCTCCTTATGTTTGCATACATGTTTGTTTAGTTTTATGTGCTTTATTACCATATCTATTTGTTTATTGTGATGCATGAGTTAAGGGGGAGCTTCTTTGAAGCTTTACTTTAATCCATGAATATATAACTCCATGCGTTTTGTCATCATCAAAAAGGGAGAGATTGTTGGCCCAAAGGCCCATCACTCTAGTTTTGATGATGATCAACTCATGTAGTTATAGTACTAATGATCTTGTGTTTAATTAGTCTCAAATTTATGATCAAAATCTTAGTTGGTGTTTAGCTTCAACAAAGGATTTAAAGTCAAGTTTTGGAGCTAACACGGTTTGATTCAAGAGCCTATGCATCAAGACTACATCAAGTACTCAAGAGGAGTCTAGCTCTTTGGATCAAGTTTGGACCAAGTCAAGAAGATGAGAAGACTTCAAGTGAAGACTTCAAGAGAAGACTTCAAGAGAAGACTTGTGTCTAGGTTTGTTTTATTAATATTTTATGTTTAGTTAAAATGTAAAGGATAAAATAGTTGGTGGATTGCTCAAGTATACCATACACACATACACACTCTTGATTTAGATGAGTTTTCATAAAAGAATTTTCATTTTGGAAAAGACTTTTCATTTTGACAAAATACCGGTTTGATTTTTGGAGTTTATTATATACATGTATTTTTAACCAAAATCGTTTTAGTGTTTATTGTCAAAATATAGATATTTCATCTTTTATGTGTAGTGGATCATATCCATACACTCTATGCTTTAAAAGTATTTAAAATATCTTGTTTTTGTATTTGGAGAAGTTTTGGAAAAACCAATTTGGAAAAATACGGTTTTTGTTTTTAGCCAAAATTTCTAAGTTACAAAAATAGTTCAAAATGTTTGTAACATGTCTTGATTTTACTCAAACATGTTTGTTTATCAAAGTATAATATTGAACCTATTTTTGTAGATTTTTGTGAATTTATGAGATTTTATTTAAGATAAAAAGCCAAGTTTTAAATCCCTAAAAAGATCTGTCCTGGCTTCTGCCGGTCGACCGGACCGGTCGACCGAGTTAGGAGTCGGTCGACCGAGTCGGTCGATCGACGTGCACAGACATGCACGCCAGTCTGGCTGGAGGGCCGATCGACCGACTCGGTCGACCGCCAGAGAGCTTCTGCTCTCTGGAAAGCCCCGGTCGACCGGGCCGGTCGACCGGCAGAGAGCTCTGCTCTCTGTTCCAGGCCGCGGTCGACCGGCCTGGTCGACCGAGGCTCCAACAGTCAAAAATCTGATCGTTGGCGGTCGACCGGGCCAGTCGACCGACAGCCGTCAGGGCTGCTGATTTTGCCCCAACGACTAGTTTTTGTGAAGCCTATTTAAAGGGGCTTCCTTGGGCTGTTTTGTAGAACATTTTTGGAGAGTTTTAAAGATAGTTTTTCCTACTCTATTAAGAGGTTTTCTCCACTTGTTTGAGAGCAAATATTTCCAATCAAAAGGAAAGTTTATCAAGAGTGTTTTCAAAGTGATTTCTTGTGTTTTCCTTCACAAATTCCATCCTTGTTTTTCTCACAAACACTTGAGCTATCCATTGATATATTCATCCTATAGGAGTGTTATTGTGAGATTGTTTTTAGGTGATCAAAGTGTTGTGATCACCAAAGACTTCTTCTTTACTTTGAGGAGACGGACGTGTGTGTTCGCATTGTTTCGGGTTCTAGTATGAACTCGGTGTTTGAGGTGTGGCCTCGGCGAAGTAGTGGGCTTGCGGTGTGTTCTTGCGGGAACAAGTGAAGGGACTAGAGAGTCCAAGGAGTTCAAGTGTGAACTCGCCTTGTAGGTGTTGCGGCACCGAGTGATCCGGTGGGATCGATTTTAGTGGAAATCCTTCATAGTATTGAAGGCGGGGACGTAGAACAAGTGTGCTCGAACCTCGAAACAAATCTCCCGTGCTTGCGATTGCTCTCTCTATCTCTTACTTGTTTATATCTTGCATTCTTATATTGCTTTCATCTTTATTGCTAAATATATATTTGTGCTCACATTGTTATATGCTTGGGGATTGTTTGCTAACACTTGTATTCAACCAAGAGAGCCAAAGCGGCACCTCAACTCTTATTTAGAGGAATCTTGAGGAGTTAGTCCAGAGCCCTTCACAGGGAATCTGGCTACACTTTTGTGTTATACTTGGTGTTTAATTTATGAAGTTTTAGTTTGCTTTAAATAAGTTTTAATTTCACATTAATTGACCATTAGATTAGCTAGTCACCTATTCACCCCCTCTAGGTGATTACACTCTTTCCCATTGTGCCCCGAGAACGTAGGCAATTACTGAACCTCGTTAAATCAGTGTTTTCTTGCTTTCTTTCTCTCTATTTTATTTTTGCCAATTGGTCTTTGTTCTGCGGTATACTCTAGTGTTTACACGTAGACCTCTAGCTAGTTCCTAATAAGTAGTATCAGAGCTTCAAGTTTTCGATGGGGAGTTTCGTTCGGGTGGAGCAAATCAGTTTGAAAACTAATCGATTGTTTCATTTGGAGGTAAAGATCCGATCATTATCTATTTGGATTTGTTTTCACTAACTGTTTTTCACACTTCTTTGTTGGATTTGCTAGAGGAAATGGCCGGGAATAGTCAATCCACGGTGAAATCCGTGAATAATCATCTGACAAAGATTGACGTGATGAAGTTTGACGGCACAAACAATTTTGGCATGTGGAGATGTGAGGTGATGGATGCGCTGACAACATAAAAAATCGAAGAGGCTCTACTTTTTGAAGAAAAGATTAGAGGAGACTTCTGTAAAAGACTGAGACAAAATGAATAGGGCGGCCTGTGACATCATAAAATCTTATTTAACACAAGATATCAAGTATCATGTGATGACCGAGCTTTAGCGAAGAAGATATGGGAGATCTTTGAAAGTAAGAACTTGACTAAGAGCATAGAGAATTGCTTACACCTGAAGAGGACACTTTAACGCTTTCAATTGAAGAAATGTATCTTGATCGGTGAACATATGAATAACTACACAAAGCTTCTTGCAAATTTAGTCAATATCAATGTGGTGATCAAGGAGGAGGACAAGACATTGATTCTTTTGACTTTTTTTTCTTGATGAGGACTACGAGACCTTCGTTCTCACCCTAATCGATGGTAAGCAATCCCTTGGCTATAATGAAGTTGAAAGTACACCTAGAGGGGGGTGAATAGGTGTATGGCTAATCTAATGACAAATGATGTATAATTAAAAATAAATTGTAACACACTTAGTGTAACCAAAGTGTGTAGCCGAATTTTCGGTGAAGGGCTCTGGACTATCTCCTCTAAATTCCTCTAAATAAGAGTTGAGGTCTATGTAAAGCTCTCTTGGTTCAACATAAGTGAGGCACACAAACAATACCAAGCATATAAGTATGATATGAACAATATGAAATAATGCAAGGCACAATAAAAGAGAGGGAGAGTTTAGAGATAGTGGATCAATCACAAACACAAAGATATGTTTTGAGATTCGAGCCACTGCTCTACGTCCCCGCCTTCACACAAAAGGATTTTCACTATATCGTCTACACAGGACTTCCCACACAGGGAACCTCCATTGAGGATTTGGGTAAATACAACTGGGAGTACACAACTCCTCTCTCCAACAAACACAACCTCTACATAAGAGGCAAGGCACAACAAACAATCACCTCTACACTTGAGGGATTGACACTTAGACAAACAACAATCACCTTACACTAGAGGTATAAGGCTCAAAGCTAACACTCCAACAATCACCTCTACATTTAGAGGGATAACTACCAACTCAAACACAACCTCCACAATCACCTCTACACAAGAGGGATACCAACAAAGTAAGAGCATTACAATAATTGGTGGACTCAACAACCACAAACCAATTTTCCCACAAAAACAAGATCCTATAGATAAGATAGATATGATAGCTCAAGTGTGAGAAAACAAAGAGTTTGGAAAACAAATCACAAAGAAAAACTCTTGGGAAAAACTCTATATTGAAATATAAATGAAGATCAAAATCAATTTCCAAAGACTCTCCTTTTCTTTGATTTTTTCAACCCTTTAAAATAAATAAAGATAAAATCTTTAAGCCAAAAAACTCTTGAAAACTTGTTGCTAAAACACTTAAGAAGATGGAAAATTTTTGCTCACTAAAACCATAAAGAAACCAGCTCAAGAGATGGGTATTTATACCCTCTCAAAATTCTGCCCGTTGGCAGCCAGGAAAAGGCAGAAATGCCCTTCTGGTCGACCGCTTGGTCGACCGCTCGGTCGACCGTCCAACGGTCATTTTTATGACTGTTGAGCCACCGGTCGACAGGCCGGTCGACCGAGGCCTGGATACATAGAGCGGATGCTCTCTGCCGGTCGACCGCCTGGTCGACCGGGGCCCGATCCAGAGAGCAGAGCTTTCTGGCGGTCGACTGACTCGGTCGACCGGCCCTCCAGCCTTTATGGCTGTACACGTTTGTGCACATCGGTCGACCGGACTGGTCGACCGACTTCTGCCTTGGTCGACCGTCTGGTCGACTGGCATAAGGCCATGACAAATAATTATAGGGATTGAAAACATGTCTTCTTACCTTCTAAAAAATCCCATAAAATATACATAAATTTCACAAAAATAAGTTCTTTTAAGATCTTTGAATAAGAAATATGTGTGACCAAAATTCAATACATATTATAAACAATTTGAACTATTTTTGTGACATTGAAATTAGGCTTTAAACAAAAATTGATATTTTTCAAAACTTGAATTTTTAAAATGAAAAACCGTTTTCACCAAAAAACTCATGTAAATACAAAACATGATATTGAAACAACTTTGAAGCATATTGTATATGGATAGAATCCATTATACAAAAAAGATATATATGTATATATATATTTTTGACATGAAATCCAAAAACCAGTTAAACCGAAAACCAAAACCAATAAACTTTAAAATTTGTGTGTGTGTGACTTGAGCATATCAATACTATCTACCTTTATACAAGATCTAAACACAATCTTAAGCTAAACACAAACTGAAGTTTTCTTGTAGAACTCCGTCTCCAAGCCGACTCGATCCAAACATGATCCAACGAGCTTGACTCCAACCGAGTACTAGATGTGATCTTGACGCTCGAGCTCTTGAATCAATATGTGAAAGCTCCAAAACTCCTTTGTTGAAGCTAATCACCTACTAATATCTTGGTCAATCACTGAAACTATTTAAACACAAGATTATTAGTAAACTATAACTACATGAGTTAATCATCATCAAAACTAGAGTGATGGGTCTCTGGGCCAACAATCTCCCCCTTTTTGATGATGACAAAACTCATGGAGTTATATGTGCATGGATTAAAGTTAAGCTTCATAGAATCTCCCCCTTAACTCATGCATAGCAATAAACAATATAGATATTCAATGTATGTATAAACCAAATAACACATATGTGCATAAATGAAGAATAAAACAAAACATATATGCTCTGATACCAATTGAAAAATAAACATGCATATAAATGACATAAACATGCATATATAAATGACATAAACATGCATATATAAAACTCCAAATTTCTCTCCCCCTTTTTATCAAATTATCAACAAAGGGGCATAAATAAACTCAAAACAAAAATTTCTCCCTTTTTATTAAATCAAACAAGAATGATGTATATGCGATATACATTCATGAAGAGGAGAGACGTAAAGTTAACTCCCCCTGCATACATGCATTACATGAAAAAGAGATGACTAAACCCTAATCATATAACGCATAATATACAATGTATAAAAGGAGATGTGAAGCTCCTCAACATACGTGTAAGACATAAAGAAGAGAGGTCAAGTTCCTCAATTTGAAATACACTCAACATGAATCTATGTATAGAGAAGATGTTAAGCTTTCCTTGTATATAAGCAATACATATCAAAGTATTATGATACCAATTGAAAAATATATCAATTTATGATAAAGGTGAAGGTACACCTAGAGGGGAGGGTGAATAAGTGTAAGGCTAATCTAACAAACTAAATGCGAAAATTAAAACTTAATTGCAACTACACTTAATGCAACCAATGAGTATAGCTGAATTCTCGGTGAAGGGCTCTGGACTAACTCCTCTTGATTCCTCTGAATAAGAGTTGAGGCGCTATATGAAGCTCTCGTGGTTAAGCACAAGTGAGGCACACACAAACAAGCCAAGCATATAATGAATGTATGATAATATAAATGATGCAAGGCACAATATAAAAGGGAGAGAGTTAGAGTCAATGGATCAAGCGCAAACAACAAGATTTGTTTCGAGGTTCGAGCACCCAGCTCTACGTCCCCGCCTTCACTCAGAAGGATTTCCAATCCACTTGTCCACACAGGACTCCCACACAGGGAACCTCCACTGAGAATTTGGGGCAATATAATAACCGGGAGTACACAACTCCTCTCTTTACAAACACAACCTCTCACTAGAGGGTAGGCACAAAGCCATGAATATCAATCTCACAAATGAGGGATAGGCACAAAGCCAATACAACCAATCAACCTCTCACTAGAGGGATAGGGCACAAAGCCACCACTCCACAAATCAACCTCTACCCAAGAGGGATAGCACAAAGTATGAGGGTTTACAACTTAGTGATCAAAAGACCACAAACCAATTCTTTTCCACAAAAACAAGGATCCTATAGAGAGGATAGAATGATAAGCTCAAGTGTGGAAAACTAAGTGTTTTTAACAAACAAAATCACTTGGGAAACTTTCCAAAAGGATATAGAATTATTAGATCAAAAACAATTCCCAAAAGACTATTTTCTTTGAAATAATAAAACACTTTTAAAACAATGAAGATGAAATCTTTGAATCTCTAAAACTCTTTTTAAAACTTATAAAAACACTAGAGAAGGGGAGAATTTTTGCTCTTGGAAGTCTTAGCCAAAACAGCCCGCAAATGGGGTTTTTATAGCCCCTTTAAAAAACTACCCGTTGGCTGCAATTATGGTCAGATTTGACCATCCGGTCGACCGGCCAACGGTCAAAATTTGACCGTTGCCAACCACCGGTCGACCGCCCATACCCGAGAGTAAGGGGACTTCAGTCGGTCGACCGCCCGATCGACCGGCCAAACCCAATGGCCTTTGTGCACGTCTCGTGCACGTCCGGTCGACTGTTCCGGTCGATCGGCTCCTGGTCCGGTCGACCGGCACGATCGACCGCCAGGGCCTAGCAGAAACAATTAAGGGACTGAAAAACAGGGTTTTTAATTCTCAAATAAATCCCATAAATTCTCTAAAAATCCACAAAAATAAGTTCAGTATAATACATTGATATACAAACTTGTTTGAGTAAAAATCAAACCAAGTTACAAACATTTTAAACTCTTTTTGTGTTATGAAAATTTTACCGAAAACCAAAAACTGTATTGTCCACAACATGAATTTTTGAATTGAAAATTCGTTTTGTCCAAAACTCATCCAAATACAAAACATGATATTGAAACAACTTTAAGCATGTTGTATATGGATATACTCTAATATACATGAAAGATATATATATCATTGTTTTTGACTTTAAATCTGAAAATTTGTTTTGTTAAAATACAAAACTCCAAACACATGAATAGGCATATCAAAATAAGTTTGTCTAAGATATGAAGCATACATGTATAAAGAATAAATCTAATATACATTAAACCATGTAAACTTGTTTTGAATCTATCTATTCATGAAAACCAAGATCGGTTAAATCAAAACTGAAAACAAAAACATGAAAACTTAAACAAATGTGTGTGTTGTGAACTTGAGCATATCACACTATCTAGTCTTTACAAATGGATTAAACATAAAAACTAAACTATGTACCGAAGTCTTCTTGACGAATTTCGTCTTCAAGCCGACTCGATCCAAACCGTGATCCACCGAGCTTGACTCCAACGAGTGCTATATATGATCTTTGACGCTTGGGCTCTTGAATCACCATGTGAAAGGCTTCAAAACTCCTTTGTTGAAGCTAATCACCTACTAATATCTTGGTTAAGGATCTGAAACTAAACATCACTAGATTATTAGTAAACATAACTTCATGAGTTAATCATCATCAAAACTAGAGTGGAAGGCCTCTAGGCCAACAATCTCCCCCTTTTTGATGATGACAAAACTCATGGAGTTATATATGCATGGATTAAAGTAAAGCTTCAAAGAAGCTCCCCCTTAACTCATGCATAGCAATAAATAAATAAATATGCAATGAAAGCTCATAAATATGTATGCAAATATAAGGAGATAAACATCCATAAACAAGCATGAAACACATCAAATCCTTTTTCTCCTATTTGCAAAACAAAACATATATGCATAAACATAAATCCTTCTCCCCCTTTATGAATAAAGTAAGGAAAAACATGCACATATATACCAAATACTTCTCCCCCTTTTTGTCAATCATCAACAAAGGGGTTAAAGTACACACAAAAATAATGTTCTCCCTCACAAAGAGGTGAACTCAAATCAATCAATAAAGATATATGCGATATACATTCATGAAGAGGAAGACGCTAAGTTAACTTCCCTACATACATGCATTATATGAAGAAAAAGGATGACAAGCCCTAATTCACATAACACATAATATGCAATGCATAAGAGGAGATGTGAAGCTCCCCCTTCACACGTGTAGTACCGCATAAAGAAGAGTTATCAAGATCCTCAATATAAGATACACTGAATATGAATCTATATGTAGAAGAGATGTTAAGCTCCCCTTGCATATGGGCAATATAAATCAAAACATTTTTAATTTTCTTATTAAAATAAAATTTTGAGATATCTTAGTAAATCAAATTTTAAGATATCAATTGTAAATAAACATTACAAATTTTGAATTTTAATCAAAAATAGAATCATATTGATACCAATAAAGATATTGAGGATTATTTCACATTTTTGATACCAATAAAAATACCAATTTTAAAAATAATGCATAAGCTTATTAAAACATCAATGAGATACCAATTGAAAATAAGGGTTTGATTCAAGCTTAGCATAAACAAACTTTGTGCTTTAAACAAGTAAATATCTTTGAGAATCAAGCACAAATAAATCATATATATGTATGAAAATAGAATACCAATAGAATTGATATTATTTGAAGTGTAAGCATACATATATATAAACATATATATGAGTATACAAAAAGAGTGTCAATATTGATACCAATTGAAACAATCCAATGATACCAATTGAAAACATAATATGATCAAGTGTATAACTCATATTACCTACCACCCATTTCATGCACAAGTTTAAAAAGATTTTCAATAATAAGCATACAAGGCATGGTCGCCCAATCAACTGCCCTTAAATGGGTAGGGTTTTCAAAATAGGTTTGAAAATATAGTATGTTTGAAAAGCTCTACCACAATGAAGAATACGAACTAGTTTTAAGAAAAATTTGAAAACTAGTATGAAATCCTTCAAGTAAGGAATAAAACAAAATTATATTCCATGAAACATGAAAATTATCAAAACGATTTAATCTTCAAGGTATATGTATGTCATGTTCAAACTAAAGTATACATACATATCCAAAAATAACGAGTCCACAAAAGTATATGCATGAACGCAAGTGGCTCAACGATGTATATGTATATCTAATAGTTTAGACAAAATGGACTTATACATGAAGTTAAACATAAACACGAAAAAAACATGTAAAATGGGGAATACAAGTCAAATGTATGAATCATCAAAACTAGACTATACTAGTACGTCTAATGGATACAAATGAGCGTTCAAGCACAAACATATAATGGTCTATTTGTGGCTCACTAGTTGTACAAGTATATATCCTAGTTTTAATGAAAATTAACATCCAATCATGTAATCAAAACATGAAGCATAGAAGTCAAAATAAAACTCATAAACATCCATATGATCAATATGTATATGCACATGCATTAGATCTAGGACATACACATTAGTTAAAAACAAAGTGAGAACACTAAATATAAATCCATATAAAACATGGGTGTCTCAAATAACTAAACATGTATATCGCTAGTTTAATAATCATGACATTTAACATACTAATCATGAAACATCAAAACATGCTAGAACAATGATATGAAAAGCATGTAAACAATAAATGAGGAGTTAGAGATTGTTACCAAAACCAAGAAGGCAACTTTTCATATCTCCAAAACAAGGTGGTTCTCCCACCAAACTCCCCTTGAAAGTGATGCATCCAAAATGTCCTCATAAAGCTCGGAACGCATCCACTTCAAGGCACCATCACTCTCACGTCATGCGAGAGCCCACACCTACATCAAATATAATAGGGGTGATCTTTGGTACCCACACTCTTTGGGTCCATGGGGGTTAGCGCCTTTCCTACCCAAACAAATTTAGTTGCTAAATTTACGTCATGTATCTTATCATAGCAAAATTTAGCAAGGTGGCCCTTACGTCCATAATTTGTACAAGTGTACACATGAGCATACAACGTGTTATGAGAGTGAGCGTGAGGAGCATGTGTATGCCGTGTATGGTGTGCGTGCATAGAAGGAACTTGTTTCTTTCGAAACAAAGAATTCAAACGTGTATGATTCATAACACAATGGCTCAAAGTGGAGCCCAAACAATCCATATTCTTTTTTAACAAATTTATATCATTTACAATTATAGAAGAAGTGGAGCATGCAATAGGTGAGCTAGGTGAAGATACACTAGTATGGCAAACATGTGAATCAATATCAATTTTTAAAGATTCATTTTTCTTTAAACAATCTTTCAATTCTTGTGAAATCAAATTTATTTTATTTTTCAAAGAATTATTCTCTTTTAATACAAAATCAAAATTTGAAGTTAAATCCTCATTTTTCTTCAAAATATATTCACAATCATTTTCACTTTTCAAAATTTTATTTTCATTAAGTGCAAGATCAAGTTGGGATTTAAGCGAGTCACTTTCACTTGAAATCTCATCCCTTTCTTGCAAAACAATCTCAAGTCTAGAAGATAAATTTTTATTTTCTTCTTTTAAACCAAGACTTTCCTTTTTCAAAAGTTTGTATTTTAAAATCAAATTTTCACAATTTTTAGCAAGTTCATCATTCATGGCTTGTGCCTCTAAACACTCATTGCAATATGAACTAGAGCTAGCATCTAGTTGAGTGTCCGAGTGTACCTCAAGGGAGTCATTCCCTTGGACCATGAAGCAACGTTCATCGGACTCGTCTCTTCTAGATCTCCTCATCTTATCGATAATCTTTGGTAGCTCGGGAGAAGTCAAATGCTCCATACTGTAAAAGCGGACTCATAGTGAGAAAACACATGTAAATAATCTTTATGAAGAGATGCTCTAAGTGCCTTTAGGGCTATTGCATTGACCTCTATATGCCTGCTATCACTAAGGTAGGATTCCTTAGTGATGGCAAGGTAACCATGCAAGCCTAGGGCTTTTAAATGACAACTCATAAGAACCTTCCATATGTCTAGTCTAGATAAATCAAACATAGGAGGGCTATCCATGAGTGCAAACTATATGTGTGCAAAAGCAAATGCAAATGATAGATTAGCTAACCAAGATCACACTCCTAGGTGGTTAAACCAAATATCAGGAGCGTAAGCTCTGATACCAATTAAAGGTACACCTAGAGGGGGGGTGATAGGTGTACGGCTAATCTAATGAACTAAATGCGGAATTAAAACTTAATTGCAACTACACTTAATGCAACCAACGAGTGTAGCCGAATTCCCGGTGAAGGGCTCTGGACTAACTCCTCTTGATTCCTCTGAATAAGAGTTGAGGCGCTATATGAAGCCCTCGTGGTTAAGCACAAGACACACACAAACAAGCGAAGCATATAATGAATGTATGACAATATAAATGATGCAAGGCACAATATAAAAGAGAGAGAGAGAGTTAGATTCAATGGATTAAGCGCAAACAATAAGATTTGTTTCGAGGTTCGAGCACCCAGCTCTACGTCCCCGCCTTCACCCAGAATGATTTCCAATCCACTTGTCCACACAGGACTCCCACACAGAGAACCTCCACTGAGGATTTGGGGCAATACAATAACCGGGAGTACACAACTCCTGTCTTTACAAACACAACCTCTCACTAGAGGCTAGGCACAAAGCCACCAATATCAACCTCACAAATGAGGAATAGGCACAAAACCAATACAACCAATCACCTCTCACTAGAGGGATAGGGCACAAAGCCACCACTCCACAAATCAACCTCTACCCAAGAGGGATAGCACAAAGTAGAAGGGTTTACAACTTAGTGATCAAAAGACCACAAACCAATTCTTTTCTACAAAAACAAGGATCCTATAGAGAGGATAGAATGATAAGCTCAAGTGTGGAAAACTAAGTGTTTTTAACAAACAAAATCACTTGGGAAACTCTCCAAAAGGATATAGAATTATTAGATCAAAAATAATTCCCAAAAGACTATTTTCTTTGAAATAACAAAACACTTTTAAAACAATGACGATGAAATCTTTGAATCACTAAAACTCTTTTAAAACTTATAAAAACACTAGAGAGGAGAGAATTTTTGCTCTTGGAAGTCTTAGCCAAAACAGCCCACAAATGGGGTTTTTTATAGCCCCTTTAAAAAACTAGCCGTTGGCTGCAATTATGGTCAGATTTGACCATCCGATCGACCGGCCAACGGTCGAAATTTGACCGTTGCCAACCACGGGACCGCCCGGTCGACCGCCCTTACCCGAGAGTAAGGGGACTTCAGTCGGTCGACCGCCCGGTCGACCGGCCAAACCCAATGGCCTTTGTGCATGTCTCGTGCACGTCTCATGCACGTCCGGTCGACCGGCTCCTGGTCCGGTCGACCGGCACGGTCGACCGCTAGGGCCTGGCAGAAACAATTAAGGGACTGAAAACAGGGTTTTTAATTCTCAATAAATCCCATAAATTCTCTAAAAATTCACAAAAATAAGTTCAGTATAATACATTGATATACAAACTTGTTTGAGTAAAAATCAAATCAAGTTACAAACATTTAAACTCTTTTTGTGTTATAAAAATTTTGCCGAAAACCAAAAACTGTATTTTCCAAAACTTGAATTTTTGAATTGAAAATTCGTTTTGTCCAATACTCATCCAAATACAAAAACATGATATTGAAACAACTTTAAGCATGTTGTATATGGATATACTCCAATATACATGAAAGATATATATATCATTGTTTTTGACTTTAAATCTGAAAATATGTTTTGTTAAAATACAATCTCCAAACACATGAATAGGCATATCAAAATAAGTTTGTCTAAGATATGAAGCATACATGTATATAGAACAAATCTAATATACATTAAACCATGTAAACTTGTTTTGAATCTATCTATTCATGAAAACAAGATCGGTTAAACCAAAACCAAAACCAAAACATGAAAACTTAAACAAATGTGTGTGTTGTGAACTTGAGCATATCACACTATCTAGTCTTTACAAATGGATCTAAAGACAAAACTAAACTATGTATCGAAGTCTTCTTGACGAACTCCGTCTTCAAGCCGACTCGATCCAAACTGTGATCCACCGAGCTGGACTCCAACGAGTGCTATATATGATCTTTGGCGCTCGGGCTCTTGAATCACCATGTGAAATGCTTCAAAACTCATTTGTTGAAGCTAATCACCTATTAATATCTTGGTTAAGGATCTGAAACTAAACATCACAAGATTATTAGTAAACATAACTTCATGAGTTAATCATCATCAAAACTAGAGTGGAAGGCCTCTGGGCCAACAAAGGTATACATCGAAACATTATGATACCAATTTATGATACCAATTGAAAATAAACAAAATATTTTTAAGATACCAATTGAAAGTAAATAAAATTTTTAAGATGTTAAATGATACCAATTGAAAATATCTTGATACCAATTTAAAATGTCTTGTAATTTTGATATCAATAGAAAATGAAACATTGTATGCTTTTGATACAATTGAAATATATATATATATATGGAAATCTTGATACCAATTGAAAGTAAAACCAAATTGTTTTAGGTAAACATAACTCATATTAATATAAATATCAATTTAAAATGAAATATGATACCAATATTGAAAATGTTAGCATATACCAAAATAAAGTATTTTTCATCATAAAGAATGAGAGTAAGCTTCCAATTGAAAATAAAATCGATTGAAAGACAAAACACGAATTTTCTCCCCTTTATGAAATACCAATAAAAATGATGCATAAGCTTGTATAAGAACCAATTGAAAAATAGTTGACATTAAGAAATAAATCAAGCTTAGCATAAACATAATTTGTGCTTTAAGATATAAATATATAGTAAGCACAATCAAATCACATATATATGTATGAAAATGTAAATACCAATCGAAATTGATACTTTTTGAAGTTTGAAGCATACATATATAGAAAATAAAATATGAGTATACAAAAAGATATCAATTGTGATACCAATTGAAAATATAATGAGAATTAAGTGTATAACTCATACTACCTCCCTTTCATGTACATGTTTAAATGGATTTTCAATTAGGCACACAAGGCATGGTCGCCCATTCAGCCGCCCATGGAAGGAAGTGAAATCACCTAGAGAGGGGGGTGAATAGGTGACTAGCTAATCTAATCGTGAATAAATGCGGAATTAAAACTATTTATGCAAACTAAAAAAATCTTAAGCTAAGCACACCAAATATAACACAAGAGTGTAGCCGGATTCCCATGAAGGGCTCTGGACTAACTCCTTAAGATTTCTCTAGATAAGAGTTGAGGTGCCGCTTTGGCTCTCTTGGTTGAATACGAGTGTGGGCAAACAATCCCCAAGCATATAACAATATAAGCACAAATATATCAAGCAAGAAAAGATATGACCAATAAGCATAAGCAAGATATAAAGACAAGTGAGAGATAGAGAGAGAGCAAACGCAAACACGGGAGAATTATTTTGAGGTTCGAGTATACTTGCTCTACATTCCCGCCTTTAATACTATGAAGGATTTCCACTAAAAATGATCCCACCGGATCACTCGGTGCCGCAAACACCTACAGGAGACTTCACACTAGAACTCCTTTGGACTCTCTAGTCTCTCTCTTGTTCCCGCAAGAACAAACACACGAAAGCACGCAAGCTTACCGAGGCCGTACCTCTACACCGAGTTCTCACTAGAACCCGAAATAACGCGAACCCGTAAGTCCGCCTCCTCAAATACAAAGATGAAAACTTTGGTGATCACAATACTTTGATCACCTAAAATCCTCTCACAACAACTCTCCTATAGGATGGATTTATTAATGAAAGCTCAAGTATGTGTGAGAAAACAAGGATGAAATTTGTGGTGGAAAACACAAGAAATCACTTTTACAAAACACTGTGGAAAACTCTCCTTTTGATATGAAAGTATTAGCACTAAAACAAGTGGAGAAAACCTCTACAATAGATAGGAAAAACTAGCTTTGAAACTCTCTAAAAATCTTATCTAAAATAGCCTAAGGAGTCCCATTTTATAGGCTCCAAAAATCTGCCCGTTGGAAGCCAACTCAGCAGTTCTGACTGCTGACGGTCGACCGCCCGGTCGACCGCCAATGGTCAGATTTCTGACCGTTGGGAAGGTCGGTCGACCGGCCGGTCGACCGCCAACTGGGCAATGGCCTAGCGGTCGACCGCCCTGTCGACCGGGCCATTTCCAGAGAGCAGACACTCTCTGGCAGTCGACCGTGCGGTCGACCTGTGCACGTCTGTGCACATCGGTCGACTGGAGCAGTCGACCGACTTCTTGTCCGGTCGACCGGCAGAGGGTCAGTCCAGCCAATTTGGGGATTTAAAAATTTGACTTTTTACCTTTAATAAAATCTCAAAAATTCTCTAAAAATCTACAAAAATAAGCTCAGTATTATACTTTGATATACAAACATATTTGAGTAAAAATCAAAACATGTTACAAATATTTTGAACTATTTTTGTGACTTAGAAATTTTGGCTTAAAACAAAATCTGTATTTTTTCAAAACGATTTTTCCAAAACTTCTCCAAATACAAAAACAAGATATTTTAAAAACTTTTAAAGCTTAGTGTGTATGGATATGATCCACTACACATATATGATGAAATATCTATGTTTTGATAATAAGCACTAAATAGTTTCGGTTAAAACATATGTATATATATAAAAACTCCAAAAATCAAAAATGGTATTTTTCAAAAATGATATTTTTCCAAAATGAAAACTCTTTTATAAAAACTCATCTAAATCTTGTGTATAAGTGTATATGTACTTGAGCAATCCACCAACTAATCTATCCTTTACATTTTATTTAAAAATAAAATCTTACTAAAAATAAACCTAAACACAAGTCTTCTCTTGAAGGTCTTCTCTTGAAAATCTTCTTCTCCTTCTTACTTGGTCCAAACTTTGATCCAAAGAGTTAGACTCCTCTTGAGTACTCGATGTGGTCTTGATGCACAAGCTCTTGAATCAACACATACTAGCTCCAAAACTTGACTTGAAATCCTGTGTTGAAGCTAAACACCTACTAAGATCTTGATCATATATCTGAGACTAATTAAACACAAGATCATTAGTACTATAACTACATGAGTTAATCATCATCAAAACTAGAGTGATGGGCCTTTGGGCCAACAGGAAGGGGTTTTCAAAAATATGAATTTGAAAATAATTTTAGTATAATTGAAAAATCTTCAAAATGAAGAAATACGCAAGTAGTTTTATGATAATCTTGAAAACTAGTACGAGTCCTTCAAGTAAGAAATAAAATAAGAATATATCTATGAAAACATAAAAATCACACAATCATTAACATTCAATTAGCAATAAAGCTCATATAAGTGTTGACACTTAAAAAAGACAAGATTCTCATTGGTCCGAACGATGTCTAAACTTGTTGACATTTACAAAAGACAAGGGACAGACGAGCTGAAGACCAGTTTTTCACCAAACTCCAAGGGACGAGGAAGCGGTTTGGACTCCACTGATCCAGCAAGCAGAACAGTGAACCCGGATTGTTTCTAAACAGACCTCAGCAGGTCTAAAATGCTAGCATTTAGCATTACATTAGCCCAAAGAGATAGCCTCGTTTGAGAGGCTAACATCATCCAGAGCATCGCCAGGAAGCTAACTGACAGCTTCGCCGAAAAGCCTCTTTTCGGACTTCGCCAGGAATTGCCTCTAGCTCCGCTATGAGCTTCAAAGCAGGCAGCTCCGCCATCAGCCTGCTATGGTCAACCTTTGACCAATCAAATCTCCTGATAAGATCGGATTCAATCTAATCAAATCCAATCAGGATTCAAATATGGCAGGTGATTGCCACAATCTCTTGACTCTCTTGAAACGAGTAAGTGGATCAAGGAGAATCAATCAACGATATGGAAAGGATCATAACACATCGGAAAGATCAACCGACTTGCCATTTTCTAGCTCCGCGGAAGCTATTATAGCCTCGCAGCAAGGCTACTTTCCAGATTCAAACAGATTCGGTTCAATCTGTTTCTATATCTTCAAAGGGGACGATTATACCCTTACTTTCCCTATAAATAGCCCATCAGGGGCACAAGGGAGAGGGATCGCATCGCATCAGATCGAGGAGGATCATCAATTGATCATCGGCGAGATTGGCGTCTTCTCAAAGATCGGACTTCTTCATCAACGCACCGTGCAATCTCTAATTCAGAGACCTTTCAAGAGAAATACTTCTCTTCTCAGGGTGGCGATACCCTAACAACCTCTTTTTCTCAAGGAATCTCCGGAACCAGGCGAGAAGGAATTCCTCACAGAAGTGGTTTTGAGAAGTAGTCAGAGGGTTCTACCAATCCTCTATTCTCTGATTCCCGGAACCAGGCGAGAAGGGAATCTCATCGCTCGCATCGTCAAAGGGACAAAGTGGTCGCGCGCTGACCAGACTCCTATCGGCACATTTTCCCAGAATCTCTGAGGAGATCTACTTGTAATCTTTTTAAGAATACTTGTAATTTAGCTCCTCAAACTTTTTTATTTGTAAGTTTTCCCCCTTTGCAAACATAATGGAAAACAAGATGGCGACTCTGCTGGGGACTGTATTCTCCTCTGCTGAGAATCAAGTGTCGCAATGCGACGAACAGACCTTCGGGTCTATCTCTGAATTCAGAAAAGCCGGTGCAGCCAGATCTTCTCTGGCTAAATCTTCAAGCAAAGTCTCTGCGGAGACGGAAAAGGTTCTCTGCAAACCTGCCGCAGTTCTCTGGCGCAACAAGGAAACATGCCCGCGGCCCAGATCCTGCACTTTTGAGAACCTTGTTATCCAGATCGATCAAGGAAGATTTAAAGAAGTCCTCTCTGGGGGTGGCCTGATGCTTCGAGCACGGAAGCACCGGAAGGTCTTCATGACCAAGGTTTCAAATCAGAAACCAGAGGCAGAATTTTACCAACACCCCGCAGCCCCGCTTGTGGCTATTCAGGTTCCTTGCGAACCTATGCATCCTCTGCCAAACGGATATGGAGGCCTAAACAGAGGTCCTCTGCTGAAACTTCAGGCGTAGCCACGCCAAATCCGCGCCTCTCTTATGAAGAAAAAGGCAAGATGCCCGCCTGCGCCAACAATGCTGCCAACCATAAAGTCAAGACGGCGATTATCCCGTCACCTAGAGCAGCAATGCCTACTGCTAGCCCTGTCCTCACAAGCAAGGCTGATGTACCTCGGCGTACTCATCGGGTTTACAGCCACGAGGCTAAAACCAGAGCACTATACGGTGCTAATCCTTTCCGCAGGAATAAGGGGAACGATGCGTTGTCCCAAATACTAGATTGTTCAGGTCCCTACAGGGCCGACCTGCGAGAATTCTTGGCGGACAAGCGGAGATTGAAGCATTTCCAGGCCACTTCCTCCTGTCTTCGACGATGTGAATGCCAATTGGTGATGGTCCATTCTATGCAGTGTCGGTTACGACCGACCCTCGCCACTGCTCCATATCGGCGATCAGTCTTTGATCGACTGTCTGCGCGCGTCCCGATGAGGCATCCAAAAGGAGCGGGCCAACGGATCCAGCCTCTGCATCCGTCAACATGACCGGAAGGGGGCGAGAGCTGCGCGGAAGAAGTCAAGCCTCTGACGACACCCCTTTCGGCTCCCCAGATCCAGATTATAGCCCGGGCTTAGGTGAAGTCTTGGTGCGCGAAGAAGGTGTTTTCCGAAGCACCAGATCCAGGGTGGCGATACCCTATAATTATGAGCAGCCTTCCTCCTCGACGGTCCCAACCGTGCCACAACTCAGGCGGTCACCCCAATCATCCGATGGAGAAGATGAAGACAGCGGGTATGCCTCTTCAGCAACAGTCAGTTCGGTGCGAACGGACAAAGCATCGGTCAATATGGCCGAGAACGCCAATGACGACCTTCGTCGGCGTTTGGAAGCTCAGGAGCAGACCTCTAGAACTCAGCAAGAGGCCCTGGACAATATTCAACAGATGCTCGCTCAGCTCCTCAGCAACCGGAATGATGATACCGGGAGTAATCATGACGAGGAGGGACATCTCAGCAATGATCCGCCCAAGACGGAGAGAACTAAGGGAGGCTCTTCCCTGGATGCCGAAGTCCTTAAAGGCCTTCAAGCTCAAATTTCATCCCTGGCTCAGAAGGATGAATTGAAGAAAGTGGGGGTAGTCCGTCCTTACCCACTGGAATGGGATTCGGTGCCATATCCGCAAAGTTCAAACCACCAACGTTGCATACGTATGATGGTAAGAGCTCGCCCAATCAGCACATCTACTATTTCCGGTCCCAGACCGGTAATGTTCTAAGCAACGACGCCATCATGGCTAGGTTGTTCATCGGCACCTTGAAAGGGGTGGCATTCGACTGGTTCCGAAGCCTTCCTCAGGGCTCTATCAATTCCTGGATCGACCTGGAAACTCGGTTCCTCTCTCGCTTCTATGAGGATGACACCGAAGTGACCATGGACAAGCTCCTTTCCACTGTGCAGAGGAAAGGCGAATCTGTCCGTGAATACATTGAGCGGTTCAGAAATCTATCTCTGATGTGCCCAGCAGGGATGCCTTTACCCATGCTTTTACAAACATGCAGACATAACTTCTCGGATCAAGTAGAAGTTCGCATGGGGGCTGTCAAGGCCCACACTTGGAAGGAACTGGTCGAACAAGCTGAGATAGCCGAAAAATCGGCTAAAAAGTTCGAGTCATCCGCCCCTAGAAGCAAATGGGGCGCGAACAACAAAGGGCGCAGCGATCTCCCGCAGTCTTCCCAAGCTAAAGGGAAGGAAATTATGTCCGTCGAGCTGACCGGGGACATGCAGTCAAAGGCCAAGAAGAGCAGCTTCAACAATCAGGAGCCCAAGTTCCCTCCTAAACAGTACTCCTTCAGAGACGACCAGGTGGTCACGATATTCCATCTGCTCCACAAAGGGAATAAGATGAAGTTGCCAGATGCTCGACGCCCTGATGAGATAGGGCGCACAAACGACCCTAAGTACTGCCTCTACCACAGGATGATCCACCATCCTACTGACAAGTGCTATGTTCTCAAGGATAGAATTCAAGCCTTGGTCGACGCCGGAGTCCTCACACTGAAGACGGAGCAGAAGAAAGTCACTGCCAATATGGTGACTATTGAGTTCGGCACTGCCCAGAAGGTCATGGTTCCCGACGGGACCTATTCAGCCCCGGCGCCACGGCTAGAAGTCAAGCATCCTCCAGCCATGACTCAATACAACAAGGGTCTCGTCCCTTTGACATTGGAGACAGGGGAAGTTATGTGGATACACCCTGACCTCGTCCAAGACGTACAGCGGACGTCGAAGGACTCCAGCAAAAAGGGCAAGTCCTGCAATGTCATCTCTGTCCTGCCAGATGATGGTAATCTTACTTCGGCTTCCCTCAGCGATTCAGAAGAAGAGAAGCATGCCTGTACAGCGCAGGCAGATGCGCCTCAACAGATGGGCACCCGGTCTGGAAAGTCATACCTAAGGCAGTATGACAGAACTACTGACGAGATACAGCAACAAACGGCGTCAGTACCAATGCCGACATCCACTCCAATTCCAGCCAAGGGAAAGGAAAAACCTAAGGAAGTGCGATTCGACCACGTGTTGAAGAAACCGCCAAGCCAAGGGCTAGCCACGCCCTTTCGCTTTGATATATTGGCCCACTTAGCCAATATCCCGGCTCGTATCACAATACACGAGCTTCTTCGTCTCTCTAAAGAGACAAGAGAGGCACTCAGAGATGCGCTAGCCAACTCAGAGTCCTTTCTGACATACATGCCTGAGATTCCTGGTGATGAGATGCGGCTTTCCTGCTCAGAGTGCCATCACGCACAGTCAAAGGTACCTGCCATTACCTTCACGGCGGAAGATATGCTTCTCAAAGACAACAAGCATGATCGACCTCTGTACTATACCGGGTATATCGGTTCAACCTGTATTGAAAGGATACAAGTCGATCCGGGGTCTGCGCTCAGCATCATCCCCAAAGGCTCCTCTACTTCCTTGGCATACCACTGTACAGGTTGTCCGCAACCACCACTACAATATATGGTTTCAACGCCGGGAGCAGCCATCCGCTTGGAAAGATTCGGCTTCGCTGCTGAATCGGAAGCCTGAAGTCAGAAGTGACATGCTATGTCATTGACGCGGACACATCATACAACCTGCTACTGGGACGACCGTGGATCCATGCCAACTGGATCGTTCCATCCACTCTCCATCAGTGCTTCAAGTATGTTGAGGATGATGCGACAGTACGAACTGTCTTCGCTGAGAAGCAGCCCTTCAAGGGGGTGGAAAACTATTTCACAGATGCTCTCCTATATCAAGAGGCTAGTGGAACGCCGGGAGAACCATTGCCAGACAGTGATGAAAGCGGCAATGAGGCGGATTCGGAATCTGAAACGGGCATGCCGGCCATTCTGATTGGCGAGCCAATTGTAGCATGCTTTAATGATCCCCGATGTAAGATCCCTTCTGATGAGGAAGGCGAATGGATAATTAATGATAATATTTCTTTTGATTATCCTGCGAGCATCGAGTCGATCAAATCCATTATGGATGGCTCTCTTCATATGCCCGTACATGAGTCGAGTGTGGCTAGTACATCCGTGGAAGCCATAGAAGGGGCCACGCTGGTAGTCCCTCCGTCCAAGCAAGGTCAGTCGCCGATAATCTTCGGCAAAGTTCGGCCAGGGAGATCCTCAACTACAGACTCAAGCTCAGAGTCGGATGCTCCACAGTTCTTTCATTACGCGCCATCAGCGCGCCATATCATGAAGAAGATGGGTTACAACCTGAAGCAGGGAGCGGGCCTAAACTTCGGAAAAGGAAGACGCAGCTTGATGCGTAACTCCGTCCCAAGAGGGAAACCTGCAAATTACTATGATAGTACGCGCAGGGGGTTGGGTTATGTTACACCCACATCATCAACAACGGTTCAGGACAAAAGCGATGGATCGATCCCATCACAGTCGGCCTCATCCTCCGAATGGGACTCTGATGTCAGCATAGGAAGAATATTCGAAAGCCTCATGACTTCAAGCAGTCAGTTGGAACCGCAGAGGTTGCCAATGAGGAATCATGGGCCCAGCAATTAAGTCTCCAATGGAAAAGCGGTTTGAGCTGCGCGAGCCGCCTACCGAAGACAAGGTGATCCAGGTCAACTTGGGTAGTCAAGATCACCCCAAGCCTATTTTCATAAGTGAAAGCTTATCACTCATCGAAAAGGAAGAACTGATAATACTCATAAAAGAGTATATAGATGTTTTCGCCTGGAGCTATGAAGACATGCCCGGACTTGATCCACAGGTCGCTATGCACCGTCTAAACATCAAGCCCGACGTTAAGCCAGTCAAGCAGCAACAACGTCGGTTCCGCCCAAACATCATGGAGGCTATTGAAGCCGAAGTTCATAAGCTCATTGCTTGTGGCTTCATCCGGAGGAACAACATCCAGATTGGGTGGCTAACATAGTCCCCGTCCTCAAGAAGAATGGGAAAATACGAATCTGCATCGACTACCGTGATCTCAATACGGCCTGTCCCAAAGATGAATTCCCATTGCCGATCACCGATGTCATGATCGACAACACATGCGGATTCGAGAGGATGTCTTTCATGGACGGCTTCTCAGGGTACAACCAGGTCAAGATGTATCCTGATGACGAGAAGCATACTTCTTTCCGAACGCCATTGGGGGTATACTGCTACACTGTAATGCCCTTCGGACTGAAGAACGCCGGAGCAACCTACCAGCGGGCAATGAGCATGATCTTCCGCGATCATCTCCGGAAGACGGTGGAGTGCTATGTTGACGACATTGCTGTCAAAAGTCGCCGCAAAGATGAACATCTTCGCGATCTAAGGACGATGTTCAATATAATGCGGGCTCATCAGTTGAAAATGAACCCGACAAAATCCTTTTTAGGAGTATCCAGCGGCAAATTCCTTGGGTTCATTGTCACATCAAAGGGATCCATCTGGACCCAGACAAAGTCAAAGCCATACAGGACATGCATCCACCGAGGAACCTCAAAGAGCTCCGAGGCTTGCAAGGCAGATAGCCTACATCAGAAGATTCATAGCAAATCTTTCGGGCCGTTGCCAGCCCTTTACCGCCTCATGAAAAAGGGTACTGCCTTCATATGGGACCAAGCTTGTCAAGAAGCTTATGAAGACATTAAAAGGTATCTCACAAAACCTCCGGTCTTAGTGGCCCCTACATCAGGGAAACCATTCTTGCTTTATGTAAAAGCTCTGGACTATTCCCTCGGCGCCCTCCCGCTTAAAAGGACGACAATGGCCACGAGCAGGCCATTTATTATCTGAGCAGGACTCTCATAGGAGCGGAATCTCGCTACAATCCTATTGAGAAAGAATGTTTAGCTCTCGTCTTCGCTGTCCAGAAGACTCGACATTATTTGGTTGGCCAAACCATACATGTCATCTCCAGGGTGAACCCTTTACGTCTTCTCATGACGAAGCCAGGGTCGTTGAACTCAAGATTAGCTAAATGGGCACTGCTATTGTCCCAATACGACATAACCTTTACCCCTCAAAAGGCGGTTAAAGGTCAAGCCCTTGCAGAGTTCTGGCTGCGCATCCAGTTCCGGAACATTCAAAACTTCACGAAGACATCCCTGATGAGGTCTTCGAGTCTAATGCAACCTCAGCAGAGGAAGTGTGGCAGATGTTCTTCGACGGAGCATCACGGATGGGCCCCAAAGGCAAGATTATTGCCAGAGTAGGGGTTGTGTTCATCTCCCCACAGGATCATATCCTTCCCAGAGCGTTCTCCTTGACAGAGTCATGCTCTAATAATGTAGCGGAATACAATGCTCTGCTCATTGGTCTCCAACTCGCCCACGGAATGGGGGTACGCTATCTTGAAGCTTATGGCGATTCAAACTGATCATTAGCCAGGTAAAAGGTGAATATGAAGTCCGCCATGAGGACTTGGTGCCTTACTATCATACAGCTATCGAACTGGCTAGCCTATTTGAAGGCTTCTACATCGGGCATGTGTCTCGATCTCAGAATACCAAGGCGGATGCTCTCGCTGCACTAGCGACGACGCTAGCCTTACCGGCCGACACAGAGTATCACCTCACAGTCGCAACCCGGCATCTCGTATGCACCAAGCATATGCTAAGGATCCAAGAAGTCCATCATACCTCCGTGAATCTTGAGCCGAGGGATTGGCGCTTCCCCCTCATTGACTACGCTCTGCACGGTTTGCCTCCAGACGATCCCAAAGAAGCGGCGTCCATCAGACGAAGGTCGCTCGTTTCTACTATGATCCCACTTTGAAGGACACTCTACCGTCGTTCATATGACGGTGTCCTCCTCCGTTGTCTCTCTCATTCAGAGGCACAGGAAGTGCTTAAAGAAGCACATGATGGCATTGCGGAGCTCACCAGCCGGGTCCAAAGCTTAAAGACAGGTTGCACAGACTTGGGTACTACTGGCCGACCATGATGGCCGATGCCACCCAATATGCACGAAGGTGTAAGGCGTGCCAGGTCCATGCAGACTTCATACACCAACCTTCGGAGTTGCTCCACCCTACTGTTGCTTCATGGCCATTTGAAGCATGGGGAATCGATGTCGTAGGGCCAATCAGTCCCTCTTCGGCAAGAGGTCACCGGTTTATCCTGGCAATAACCGATTACTTCTCAAATGGGCAGAGGCCACACCTTTGGCCGAAGTCAAAACCTCCCATCTGGTTAGCTTCATCAAACACCATGTCATCTATCGATTTGGTGTCCCCAGGCGGATCATCCATGACAATGGTCCCCAATTCGTAAGCCAGGGGTTCTATCGGTTCTGCGATAAATACCGAATTCAGAATGTGGCTTCAACGCCTACAATCCTGCCGCCAACGGCTTGGCAGAGGCATTTAACAAGACAATCATCAAGCTGCTCAAGAAGTTTGTCTCCTCGAACAAGCGAGATTGGGACGAAAAGCTCGGTGAATGCCTTTGGGCCTACCGGACTACGGTTCGGACACCGACAGGCAATACGCCTTTCTCCCTGGTATATGGGTGCGAAGCGGTCATCCCATTGGAAATCCAGGTGCCATCATTACGGGTAGCCTTGACTACTAAGATGACATCAGAAGACAATGATCGCCTGCGTCTTCAAGAGCTCGAAGCCCTAGACGAGAAGCGGCTACAAGCTCAGCAACACATCGAGCTATATCAGGCTCGGATGTCAAAAGCCTTCAATAAAAAGGTCAAGCAGAGAATCTTCCATAAAGGAGACCTGGTCTTAGCCGTCAGACGACCGATGATTATGACGCACAAGACCAAAGGCAAATTTCAGCCTAAATGGGAAGGACCGTTTGTGATAGAGACAGTCTATTCAAACGGAGCATATCGCCTCATGACTGCAGATGGCGACCTCCTCATGATGCCAATCAATGGCAAATTCTTAAAGAAATACTATCCTTAATCAAGGATCTTGCTCTCGATCAAGTTAACATTACACCTCTGATCGAGATCCGCGCGTCCGGAATGCGCACAAAGAGAGCCTCTCTCTTTCTCCAAGCATATCAAACCTGCTGGTAGCTGGGGGTTTGCTTAAAATCCCAAGGGACCTGCTCCCATTGATTCCCTCTCCAAAATCACCTACCAATTCTCATCCATAGAATGGTAGGATCACATATATATTCCGCTGTTATGTTAACATTTAACCTATGACAGCAGCCCTCTCATTTCTCCTCGTGAGAACGAGATCTCCAAAGTCACTTACCATTCTCATCCATAGAATGGTAGGACCACATATATATCTCGCTGTTACGTTAACATCAAACTATGACAGTGATTCCCAGTTTCTCCCCGTGAAAACGAGACTTTTCCCAAACTCCATTGCAATTTTGAAACTTAGTGGCGTCTCAATTGGTTACGTCCTTGCGACCTCTGAACCAGCAGACAGTCTCAGTCCCGAGTCCTGTTGACATTTACAAAAGACAGGTCTCGATACTCGTTGACATTTAAAAAGACGAGTATCACCTATTTTGAGCTTGGTGGCTTCTCAACCAGTTACGTCATTGTGACCTCTGAACTGGCAGATAGCCAAGTTTCATCTACCATTGAGCTTAGTGACGTCTCAATTGGTCATGTCATTGCGACCTCTGAACCAGCAGACAGCTAAATCTCGATCCCGAGCCCTGTTGACATTTACAAAAGACAGGTCTCGATACTCGTTGACATTTACAAAAGACGAGTATCACCTATTGATCGAAGCTTGGTGGCTTCTCAACCAGTTACGTCATTGCGACCTCTGAACTGGCAGATAGCCAAGTCTCATCTACCATTGAGCTTAGTGACGTCTCAATTGGTCATGTCATTGCGACCTCTGAACCAGCAGACAGCTAAGTCTCAATCCCGAGTCCTGTTGATATTTACAAAAGACAGGTCTCGATACTCGTTGACATTTACAAAAGACAAGTATCACCTATTTTGAAGCTTGGTGGCTTCTCAACCAGTTACGTCATTGCGACCTCTGAACTGGCAGATAGCCAAGTCTCATCTACCATTGAGCTTAGTGACGTCTCAATTGGTCACGTTATTGCGACCTCTGAACCAGCAGACAGCTAAGTCTCAATCCCGAGTCCTGTTGACATTTACAAAAGACAGGTCTCGATACTCGTTGACATTTACAAAAGACGAGTATCACCTATTTTGAAGCTTGGTGGCTTCTCAACCAGTTATGTCATTGCGACCTCTGAACTGGCAGATAGCCAAGTTTCATCTACCATTG
This sequence comes from Agave tequilana, assembly GCA_038442645.1. NCBI lineage: Eukaryota > Viridiplantae > Streptophyta > Magnoliopsida > Asparagales > Asparagaceae > Agave > Agave tequilana. The sequence goes on along the minus strand of JAVJIF010003960.1, from coordinate 9,130 downwards.
AGCTTAGTGGCGTCTCAATTGGTTACGTCATTGCGACCTCTGAACCAGCAGACACTAAATCTCGATCCCGAGCCCTGTTGACATTTACAAAAGACAGGTCTCGATACTCGTTGACATTTACAAAAGACGAGTATCACCTATTGATCGAAGCTTGGTGGCTTCTCAACCAGTTACGTCATTGCGACCTCTGAACTGGCAGATAGCCAAGTTTCATCTACCATTGAGCCTAGTGACGTCTAAATTGGTCATGTCATTGCGACCTCTGAACCAGCAGACAGCTAAATCTCGATCCCGAGCCCTGTTGACATTTACAAAAGACAGGTCTCGATACTCGTTGACATTTACAAAAGACGAGTACCTCCTATTGATTGCAGCTTGGTGGCTTCTCAACCAGTTACGTCATTGCGACCTCTGAACTGGCAGATAGCCAAGTTTCATCTACCATTGAGCCTAGTGACGTCTAAATTGGTCATGTCATTGCGACCTCTGAACCAGCAGACAGCTAAATCTCGATCCCGAGCCCTGTTGACATTTACAAAAGACAGGTCTCGATACTCGTTGACATTTACAAAAGACGAGTACCTCCTATTGATTGCAGCTTGGTGGCTTCTCAACCAGTTACGTCATTGCGACCTCTGAACTGGCAGATAGCCAAGTTTCATCTACCATTGAGCTTAGTGACGTCTCAAATTGGTCATGTCATTGCGACCTCTGAACCAGCAGACAGCTAAGTCTCGATCCCGAGCCCTGTTGACATTTACAAAAGACAGGTCTCGATATTCGTTGACATTTACAAAAGACGAGTATCACCTATTGATCGAAGCTTGGTGGCTTCTCAACCAGTTACGTCATTGCGACCTCTGAACTGGCAGATAGCCAAGTTTCATCTACCATTGAGCCTAGTGGCGTCTCAAATTGGTCATGTCATTGCGACCCCTGAACCAGCTGACAGCTAAGTCTCAATCTCGATGCTTGCTGACATTTACAAAAGGCAAGTATCTCCCTTCCTTTCAAGCCCCGCAAAGGGCTAACCTCGAGACTGGCAACGTCCCATTCGATTATGTTACTACAACCTCTGAACCAACAGACAGTCATGTCTCATTATCTAAATAACAGACGACAAAGAGAAATTTTCTATTAAATCCAAAAGGATGGGATACATGGAGGAGCCTATAGCGTACATGATAAGAACGGATCCGATCTCCGAGCGAAGCTAGCCGCGTCCTCCTGTCATCTTCAGCCTGGGCCAGCGCCTGTGATCTTAGCTCTGCCTCATCGAAGTCCACCGCCTGAGCCAGACGAGCCTCGGTCTCCGCCAAAGTCGCCCTCTGTGATGACTTCCGCTCCGCCAGTTCCTCACTTCGAGCCCTGAGCTGCTTAAGCCGCGCAGACTCTTCATGACGCATCTGTGTAGCCTTCGACAAGAGGAGATTTGCCTTTCGGATCATCTCTTCAGCCCTCTTGATCTTATCGTCAGCGTCAAAAGAGCACTGTTGGAAGCATCAATTGCACTCCCAACCTCTGCTTCCTCTGCCTCCAAGGACCTCAAGTCAGAGGAGATAGCCTCAACAGCCTCTTGGGCAGCGAGCTGAGCCTCGCGCTTCTGGGCGACAAGACGTGCGAGCCGTTCATCAGCCAAAGACGCTGCGTCGGAACGATAGAAATGGCGCCATTCCTCCACGTCCTTCTCAAGGTCATCTACCAGGAGCTCCAGAGCAGTAGCTTGATGGTACCCCTCAAAGTCCCGGATACACTCAATGCCACGGGAGAGAACCATCTTCAGCTTCGAAAATGGCACAGGCGAGCCCTTCAAGACTAGACCGATAGTCTGCTCCAAACTATTATAGAAGCTGTCGACCAGATTACCGATCAAGTCATTCTCAGCTTCATCAACCCTTGAGACAACCTCGGAGCAATCTACCAACCTAGTCGACACCACCGCGGAAGAAGAAGCGGGAACATCGACAGCAGCAGAGCAAGCCAAAGGTGACCTCGGCGGAGTCCTCAGCGACACCAGCACGCCAGCCACCGCGGAGGTAGGACTGGCAACCACCTCCTGAGCAGCAGGCTCAACTACCAGCGTCGGGGAGGTAGGGCTCACAATCACCCTCAATGCGGTATTCGGCAAGACAGTCTGCACCCCACTCGTTGATATGACTGGAAGTGGGGGTACCTCCGGGACTGCCGCCTCTTCAACCTCAGGGCCCTCCGCTGATTTGGGCTGATAAAAGGCAGGTCGCCATACAGCGCGTCTAACACAGCAGCGTCTGCCCCGGTCGAAGCGCTCATATCGCCCTTTGACCCTCCAGGAAAACCCTCCGCCTCTTGCCAAGCTGATGCACCTTGGGGACGAATACCTGCAACAAACCAAGGTCAAAAAGGGGGACGCAACAAATAGGCGAGGACCAAGAGATCTTAGTCTTACCGAAGGCCGATGTCACCTCGTCAGCCGCATCAGAATCCAAGGGTCCCATCGGAAAGTTCTTACCAGACTCAACGGGATAGCCGGCCCACTCGCCGATTCCTCCGCAGACCACCCGGCAGAGCTGGATGCCATAGGACTTCCTCTAGAAGCCTCAGCGCCCGAAGGGCCAATATCGGCCGCATGATCCCCAGACTCCTCCGAGCGAGCAAAGGAACCAGCTGCACTTCCATAAGTAAACAGGGGATCGTAGTGCTCCCCTTGCCCTCCAATTGCCTCAGCTCCTGCAACAAAAAGCAAATGATGAGTTATGTAAAGCGCGCTGAAGACATATTAGATGGGGCCAATCTTACCAGTAGTCGGTTCAGCAACCGACGGCTCAGCCACTAATGGAGCAGCAGAAGGAAGCGCAGTAGAGGGTTCGCCCTCTACCACAATTGTAGGAGCATGACGACGGGGCCTCTTCGCCGACGACTTCCTACGGGATCCACTCCCACGCTTCCTTTTGAAGTGGACCTCAGAGTCCTCTTCCTCCACTTCTTCCACATGCTGTGGGGGAGCTGCTCCCACTACACCAGACCCGGCTTCACGAGCACTAGCTTCGTGGGCATCAGCCCTTGTCTCTGCCTCAAAGCGAGGGCTCCCCGCATCAGAAGCCTCGCTGTCATCTATAGCGATGAACTCCTCTATGCCAGGAACACGGACTCGTTTGCCCTCCATCTTATCAGAAGCCTTCTGCTTCATCCGATGAGAAATTAACCTCACACCCGAACGGTTGACGTTAAACCTAGCAGGTGTAGAGTTCGAAGCCGCATACCATTGGCAGAAAACAGGGTCGTCCATAGGCCGGGATCCCTCAACGGCGTGCGTAGCCACGCTCCAGTGTCATCCGCGGTAAAGAACCGCCAAGCACGAGCCCCATCAATGAGGCTCCCCATGAAAGCCAGGTCCGGATTCGGGTTGCCCACATACAACTGGTCATACCCAAATTGGCGGGCGAACCGGCTCGGGATGTAGGGCTCCATGTAGCAGGTATCCCCACTCCGGTACAGCAGATGCGAGGGCCGGATACACACCAGCCACTCGAAAACACCCCGACTCATGGGGGACCGACCTGATTCCACATCACGGAATTCCTCGTTGTATCCTGCACCCCGCAGGCGAGAAAACAGCGGAACAGGCTGTAAGCGTCATAACGACGCACTAACTTACGGGCCTCGGCCACATAAGTTTTCTGCCACAAACAGCCTTCAAAACGACGGAGAAGCGCCGTTTGAACACCCGGCGGAGGGTCCTCCCCAGCTCCAATTAAAGTAGGCAGTGCAAGGCGAACCACGCCATCAAGTAGGTGTACGGTAAACCTACCCTAGGATTGGGCCCGTCACAAGGCAGGACGGCACCCTTCCCCCGCCTTGACGCCATCGGCCTGCAGAAAGCCTCCGTCAGAACACGAAGGCCCCTCTGAATACAACACACCATGGCCGGGAGAAGACCCAGACGGTGGCCATGGACCAAGCGAACGGCAGGCAGCAGCACATTCGGGTGAACAATGTCACCCGAAGAAGAAGGCACGACACACTTCTTTAACCAGATGGTCAAGAAGCCAGCCAGCAACGCCTTGCGAGACATAGGCCGACGGGCCTGATGGTGAAAGCTCCGAAGAACATCACCCTTCTCGAAAGGACCATCATCTTCTGTCACGACGATGTCCTTTTCAGCATGCACCTCCATCCTTGCCAAGATGTCCTCTTCAGCAACTCCGCAATGAGCTGCCTCGGGCGCACTAGTCATGTCCGGGAACAAGTAGTTCCCCCAGCTCTTCAAGCTCTTCGAGCTACCCTTGCCACCAGTGTGGATGCTGGAACAAATGTGCAGGTGGCACATCAATTCCCGATATGTCTCAAGCAAAGCAGGCTCTTGCTTCTCCAAGAGAGCCAACTCCGTCTCACACGGAAAATACTCTTCATATGGAAGAGACCCGAAGGGCAAAGCAGAGATCTCTCGCATCTCATGCAGGGCCATGCCCAATTCACCAACCGGGGTGAAGAAAGTCCCCGAGGCTGGGCAGTACAACTCAAGGATGGCGTAGAAGCACGCCACCTTCATCTCAATGCCGTAGCAGGTCGCCCTGACGGCCTCATAGAGGTTCAACCTCTCTAATTCCCCCTCAAAATGATTGAGGATATAATTGGTCAACTCCGCCCACCATGACCTAGGAGGGTGGACCCAACCAGGAGCCCTGAAATCTGTGGCGGGGTAGTTCCCCTCAGCCTCGCAGAACTGAGTACCGAAGGTCGGCGCCGCAGCTGGATTCTCTCCTACTGGAAGGTCCCCGCGACACCTTCCCAGGGTATAGCCCTATTATGCTACGAGGAGGGCCCGCCCTCGAATAGCCGGTCTGGAATGTCAACCTCCCGACACTTATAGACTCGGCATTTAGGCTCACGCCCCACGCCATCTTCCGAGCCTGAGTCACGCTCGCGAAGGAAGACAAAGCGAAATGCCGCTTAGTAGACGGGAGATAGAATCTCTCGCCATCCAACTGGAAGATCCACTGGCCTTCGCCGGCCTGCAGCTGGCGATCGGGATCAGGTGCAGCATCCCCGAACATGAAGTCAGGCTTTTTGTAAGCCTGACGGTCGATATCTTCAAACGAAGCCGTAGTCAAGATGCTCCGCATGGCCTGCGGGCCACCGCTCTGAATGAGCGTATCCCGTACAAGGGGGCTCGGCTCACTGAACAAGGAAGCCTGCCCGATGAACTGCAAGCTGATGCTCCCTGCTCGACTGGTTACGCCAATAGACTGTTCTGAAGGCCGGAGGCGTAATGTACTGCAAAAACAAAAAAAAAAATGAACTATGATTAGTTCACCAATCAAATGGACGCGAAGACATAAAAATTCGCTAAGGCATAGCCTCGCCCAGTAAGCAGGAACAGCGGGATAATAGCTTTGATAAAAAGCTTCGCTTCACAGATAAGACTGCATCTTTGCAGGAACTGGCATAGCCCTAAGGGCTGACGTCATCAAAAGGACTTCATGACCAACAGTCGTCCTTCGTGGCCACGACTGAAGGCACACGACCCATATCCTGTTCCTCAACAGGATGAAGACTGCCCCAAGCAATGGCTTCCTATGGAAGCCCAAGGGAAGAACTGTTCAGTTCTTACTTCCCTGGTGCAAGTAAAATAGGGAAGTTAAGGAAACGAGTTCCCTGATAAGGACAGATCATATTCGATCGTCCTAATAGCCGAGTATCGACTCCAAAGGATGAAGACCACTCTCTAATCAAATTGGAGAGTCTCTTACCAGCGATTGGTCGCTCAATGAACGGAGGAGGAGGACCCTCCGCTGCAGAAGTCGCTGCTTCCTTTCCCGCTCGTCTCTTGGGCGCCATTGAAGGAATGCAAGAGTGCTCAAAGTACTCTGAAGCAAAGGAGGAAGAAGAAGAGGAAGAAATAGAAAGTTCTCTAAAAATAAAGGGAGATCTTCCATATTCAGCCCAATCGGGCTTTTATAGGCCAATCAGCGCCTAAATCAAGGCCTCGAAAAAGGGCACATGCCGCCGTTTCGAATTAATTCGAAACAGTGCCCGAAGCGCCTGAGGCGCTTTTCCCAAAGTGCGACGGTTCAACCCCACTAAAGGGTTAACTCCGCGCAGGAGCAAAGTGCGGGCTTCGCACAAACCTTCAAAGACTTCGCCAGGAGGTCTACCTTAGCCCACCAAAGAGGCTGCTGTTTGCGGGACATGCCGGTCTCGCGAAGATCATTCGAAGAAAGGACAATGTCCTTAACTCTGCATACAGTTCAGCCCAGCTATGGCCAGACTCTCAGTGAAAGCAAGCAAATCAGATGATCAGACAATGAACTTTCATTGATTCAAAAGCAAGGGTACATTGATATTACATCGAAGTTGTGTTTCGTACAACACACTCAGTTGCCCAACAAAGATCTTTTGAGGCATACAAGCGGTTTTATCTGCTACCAAGCCAGATCAACGGGACAGGAAAGGCCTTCCTCCTGCACAAGGCCGTAATCCTTCGCACATGAGCAGATGGTGCCGCGAGGACACGGTCATTTTTCTTCCACAAATGGCAGATCTTACCAGGCCATTTTTGTTGAAGCCTGGCAATAAAAGCTTATCGCCGCCAACACGTCAGATCACCTATAATGGGAACTAGTTTTGATGCTAGTGATCTGACGGGTGTGAGGCCCACTCCCATGAAGTGGATCGTCCCCGACGAAGGCCACCAAAGTTGAAAGTCAGCAGCCAGCCTCACCTCAGATCGAATCATCTCGGATAAGAGGCTGCCAACAGCCCCTGGGACGCGCATACCGCTGCCCCGAATTGTTCCTCCTGCTTAAAAGTAAAGCTTCAACCGGGGAAGCATAAGGCAATTTTATGGCTTCTTCCATCAAGTCACCAGACTGGCAAGCATAGCTCGCTGCAAGGCAAATTGAAGCAAGTTAGCAGTTAAGCACAGAAAGAGCTGCAAAACATTAAGTCAGATTCTTCAGCGGCAAAGCAATCCGACTTCAGCAGAGGACAAGTTCCACCTGCACAGCAACCATGGGCTGGCTCAGCAAACGCCAAGTCCTAGCCTCGCCTATACGGCAAAGTCAGACTGATCTTGTGAAGAACAGTCTCAACCTCGCCAATATGGCAAGACTGGCTCAACTATTGAAGAAGCCAAGTCCCAAGTCCTGCCTGCGCAGCGGACTTAACAAGCAATGGTCTTTCTGATCAAATCAAGATGATGGTTTCGCAGAAAGCCGTGATGAGATCCTTCTCTGCAGCAGCCAATTGCAAGATGAAGAACAAGGGAAGCTAATCTCTGAAGCGAGCTGCCAAAGCTAAATCAAGGGAGATGAGTTCCCTAAAAAGCGGTGAAGTCTTTGAATAATCAAGACTTACTGGTCCTTGGCCAGTTAGACAACCAGGGTGGGCTTTCCCACTAATTCTGAGATCTGAGTATCTCTCACAACCAGAGAAGGGAAGAAGAAGGCAAGGCACTTCTCTTCAGAGGACCTCAAGTGTCCTATTTATAGGCCCCATGGCCTGAGCACAACCACCTCAAGCGTGGAAGCACGAGCGCACTTAAGGCATTGATTGCGCCTTGATGACAGGGACGGTTCCCATTGGAACCGTACAAGGGAAGAAAACGTCTCCCTCATAAAGGCACTTATGGCGCCTTGAATAAAGGAATATCCTCCCTTGGAAACGTGCAAATCGGAGAACATCTCTCTCGATTGGCGCGAAAGAAGAATGATCCTCCTCGTAACCGCCCCACGGCAGTTGGCTTTGAAAAAGCAACAGGAGTTCCAAAGCGAACTTATTTCTTGAAAGCCCAGATGCGGAGCTACCCCGACGCGAAGCTATTCGCGAACCAGTGCAAACTCTTTGGCAGATCCATCCCAAGCAGGATTGAAGGCGAAGCTGAACTCGACCATCATGGAGATGTTCATACTCCACACCACCATCACAGCAGTTCAAAGTATTTCGAAGTCTGGGCTATTGCAGACTTTCGAAAACTTTGAAGGGGGTCTTGTTGACACTTAAAAAAGACAAGATTCTCATTGGTCCGAACGATGTCTAAACTTGTTGACATTTACAAAAGACAAGGGACAGACGAGCTGAAGACCAGTTTTTCACCCAACTCCAAGGGACGAGGAAGCGGTTTGGACTCCACTGATCCAGCAAGCAGAACAGTGAACCCGGATTGTTTCTAAACAGACCTCAGCAGGTCTAAAATGCTAGCATTTAGCATTACATTAGCCCAAGAGATAGCCTCGTTTGAGAGGCTAACATCATCCAGAGCATCGCCAGGAAGCTAACTGACAGCTTCGCCGAAAAGCCTCTTTTCGGACTTCGCCAGGAATTGCCTCTAGCTCCGCTATGAGCTTCAAAGCGGCAGCTCCGCCATCAGCCTGCTATGGTCAACCTTGACCAATCAAATCTCCTGATAAGATCGGATTCAATCTAATCAAATCCAATCAGGATTCAAATATGGCAGGTGATTGCCACAATCTCTTGACTCTCTTGAAACGAGTAAGTGGATCAAGGAGAATCAATCAACGATATGGAAAGGATCATAACACATCGGAAAGATCAACCGACTTGCCATTTTCTAGCTCCGCGGAAGCTATTATAGCCTCGCAGCAAGGCTACTTTCCAGATTCAACAGATTCGGTTCAATCTGTTTCTATATCTTCAAGGGGACGATTATACCCTTACTTTCCCTATAAATAGCCCATCAGGGCACAAGGAGAGGGATCGCATCGCATCAGATCGAGGAGGATCATCAATTGATCATCGGCGAGATTGGCGTCTTCTCAAAGATCGGACTTCTTCATCACGCACCGTGCAATCTCTAATTCAGAGACCTTTCAAGAGAAATACTTCTCTTCTCAGGGTGGCGATACCCTAACAACCTCTTTTCCTCAAGGATCTCCGAACCAGGCGAGAAGGAATTCCTCACAGAAGTGGTTTTGAGAAGTAGTCAGAGGGTTCTACCAATCCTCTATTCTCTGATTCCCGGAACCAGGCGAGAAGGGAATCTCATCGCTCGCATCGTCAAAGGGACAAAGTGGTCGCGCGCTGACCAGACTCCTATCGGCACATTTTCCCAGAATCTCTGAGGAGATCTACTTGTAATCTTTTTAAGAATACTTGTAATTTAGCTCCTCAACTTTTTTATTTGTAAGTTTTC